>AWVV02005523.1:0-10659 GCA_000500205.2 Phytophthora lateralis | reverse complement strand
CGCTAGCTCCTCCCGTGCCAGGAATCATCTTGCTCAAGCTCGAAAGCCCGCCTCCAGTGCTGCCAGCACCAGGGATCATCTTGGTTATGTCGGAGAGACCACCGCTCATACCAGGGAGGCCATCACTCATACCAGGCAGGTCACCACTCATACCAGGCAGGCCACCACTCGTGCCACCTCCACTGTAGTTCTCAGCGGCTTCTTGGTCAGCACGTGCACCACCTGAGACGGCGACGACAGCGATAAGAAGAGCAAATACTTTGTTGGCAAGCATTGGGGACTTGGTGGTTTCCACTTAATATCTTGGCTTGGCGAAGAGGCTCTATCCGTACGTTTGTAAGTCGAGCGAGCAGATTTGGAAGTGAGCGTACGACCTCGAGCTGCAGAGAAGTTGGACCACGAACAGAGAGATAGCAATGTTCCTGACCGCGCAGAGGGGCCACGGGATAGTGTTCGTGGCGTGCTACTAAAGTCGTGGGAGTTAGACAGGATGCCACAGGCTGTTGAGCACCATGTGTAAACGCGTTCGTGGTACAGGTGAGGCTCAATATTGATACATGGTTCGGATGCGTGATTGCGGGCATGAACAGCGCCTTCAGCCAGTTCGTTTGCCGTTCTACACCGCCCTTTTTAGACTCTCTTCTGCCTCTTGAGCAGGCGGCAAATTCGTGATGGCGGGCGCCACTTGGCCACTTTCTTAGGTATCGGTCCAGAGGCTTGGTTATCCTGCATCGTGTTCGCTGTTCGTGCCCGTCGTGTCGTGAAAATCTTATCCGACGGTTGAAACATACTGACATTTGTATGCGCAAAGTTGAAGTTAACTTCGCATGTCAAGCACGATTTGCAATCGCCCAGACGGACGCTAGAGTGTGGTTCACGGGCCCGTTATAATACATGTTGCAGCCCAACGAGCCACCCGTTTGCTTGCTACGCATACGGCCATGAAGTGGCATCATGCTTCAGCGGCTGTCATGAACTTCACACAGAACAAATCAAGCTGGTAGGTATATTACGGTGACCCACTCTCGCTGTGGTGACGGGTCACGAATAACTAGTTGCTGGCGCTCTACACGAATGTCTTTCTAAGGCGAGACGCCTTCAACCCCCTACAGACCCACATCCTAGTGTAGCAGTACCGTATTCATCGTCGGGGTCACTTTTTCGTAGCTCATTTCCGAATTTACTTTATCAAGTTCCCGTTGCATCACTTGAACCAAGCAACCAATCCAGCAATGGTTAGCAGCAACAAGATCTTCGCGCTACTCGTCGCCATTGTGGCTCTATCCGGGTGTGTGGACGCCGAACATGAAGCAGCTCAGACATTCGGCATGTTAGGCGGTGGACTGCCTGGCATGGGTGGCGGCATGGGCGGGGGTCTGTCTAGCCTCACTAAGATGATCCCCAGCATGGGTGGTCTCCCCGGCATGAGCGCTGGTGGCATGACTGGAATGGGCGGTGGCCTCTCCGGCCTCACTAAGATGATCCCCGGCATGGGTGGCGGCGGTGACACCTCCGGTATGAACAACGGCCTCTCGAGCTTGACCAACATGATTCCTGGTTTGGGTGCGGCTGGTGCCTCCGGTATGAGCGGCGGTCTACCCGGAATGGGCGGTGGTATGAGTGGAGGCTCCGCCAAAACGACTGCAGGCTTGACTGGACCGGGCTCAGTCCACGCACCTGACCTTAGCACTGGCACGGGCATTGGCGGTGCTGAGACGACTGGCGTGGGCGGAACGACAGGGACAGCGGACACTACTGGCACAACCGAGACAACAAAAACTACTGGAGCTACTGGCGCGGGCCAGCAAATATACCGTCGGCTTCGCTCAGAGTGAGCGAGCTTACCCTTTAAGAAGCTAGATGCATTGCTGGCATCCATCAGTCTTCTATCCACATGCAGTCTGCATTGCAGACGCATTCATAGCGAGCTCGTATCCTTGTCGATGAGTTTAGTTTACAATACCAGTTTGAAAACAGTAAACGCGTTCTTTACATGAGTTGTTCCTGCGTTGCGTTGTGGATCTGCAACGCAAACAAAATGCGGACAGCACGTCGTTATTTCTTGAAAGTATTAAAATGGCGATACATTTTAGTGGCGAATGGCGGCAATATGGTTTCAATTTTTGTTAAACGTGTATTATCGGAAAGCTCTTGTTAAAAGCAACCGAAATAGTAGTGTTACGCCTTTTAGGAGTGTCGAGAACACATTTTGGATTTTCAGTTATACACGAAAATTGGATGGCCAACTTTAGGGTCGATAGCTCTAAATGGTGGATGATTAACAAATTTGATTGAGGCTGTCTCATATGAACCCGATCCACTGAACTTGGTAGTAATCTTCAGCAGCTTTTTAGCAAGATCAGAGAGTTGTATTACCAGCATAAAAATAGCCCTGCCTGTCATTTGTTCCAGGAAAACAATCTCGACGCTCCTATTCTCACTGTGTAAGGGAAAATCTGTTGGTGGTGCGCCGCCAAAAGACTTAATAAAAGCGAAGTCACTCGTGTCTTCTTTTTGAGTGAGGGGTGCGCCCTCACAAATAAAAATCGCCCGCAAAATATAAAGTGCGGCCCGTCTAAAAAAAGTGTAGCTCCACTGTTCGGGAACACACACAAGAGATCAGGTGTCAACACCAAAACAGCTTAAATAAATCGAAGTAAGCGCTGACGACCGCACTATTCTCTGCTTCCCCAAAGCTTTCCAACATATATGCACGAGACAGGCCACCACGGATGTGACGGGAGTCACACAGCACCTTGCCTGAGGAAGTGCTAGGAGTATACAAACTCCAAGTGAAAGGCAGTTTACTGGTTCCCGGTCTTGGGGAACGGTTGAGTTGAACAACGTAGATTTAAGAGTGATATATAATAGTACCTAAAAGCGTCGTGCAATATAACTCCTCAGTCAACAATAGTTCTCCTTCATATTTTATGCGTGGATGGCTGTGAGCCACCAACCACGTGTTAGTGGTGTTGTACACACCACATGTGACATGGTAGTGGTGGTGAGTACACCATGTACTCAACTCAGAAGAGCGACGGTCACTCTTCATATAACCCCGTTACAACGTACGCTTAGAAGAGTCACCACGGCTAGAAACGTCGGAATCTGAGGTTGATATCGAACCCGGGCGGTACCAACGACGACCCTGGACTAAGAGCTACTGATAAGCCGCAGCAGCAGCACCAGATGGATTTTGAACGATTCTACCGACGCATAGCATCAATAAATACACTCAATTCGGCTGCACTATTGACCATTTGTTTGATAACGAATATGAACTGGCACGCGTTAGCCACTGTAACGGGGTACACAGATGTGTACCCATGTTACATAAAGAGTGACGGGATGTCCCTCTTTAGTGTCCATGGTACGTGGTACCGGTTGGCTGCGAGCCAACCATTGGACACTCGTTTATCTTTTACTATAGTTGACTTAGAGTTTGTATGATTCAAGCTTGGTTCACCTATAAAATATATTCAGTCTTTAACCTACCGTTTACGTCGTAGTCTGTTCCCTTAGGCCGGGAACCGTGAACTCGTCGTTCACCGAGAGCTTCCGCTCTCTAGCACTTCCTCTGTGCAAGGTGCTGTGTGCCCCGTCACAGCCACAATATGCAGTGACGGATGGTTTTGCGCCGCTCTCTGGTGCACCCGGAGAGATCTCAGTGGTGATAGTGATGAACCTGGTGTCGCATGGGTCTGTCTTTGTCGATACAAGTTCAAATCGTGCCTGTCGTCAAGCACGTGTGAGGTTTCTCAACAAGGCGAGCATATCATGGACGGAAATAAACCAGCGACACCAAAGAAGCGCCAACCCACGACAGACACGAAGGATTGTATAACGACCAGCCTTGGTAGTGTGTGTGCTTGGGGGGGGGGTAAAGCTACCAGGCTGTATACAACACTAGTGCAATGGTCCTCGACCAGGAATTTGCAGGACCTGCACCAAAAGATCGGTAAGTCAAGGTCTTTGTCAAGAACTACAGGCGGACAAATCCTAAATTCTCCATGGCACCCATGATCGCTGCCCGAAACGGAGATGATAATTCTGTTTGATGCACAGACCCCATTACACCCAAAGAAGGCACCACCTGGGCGATTGCTCGACAGCTTACCCCTATCGTGTGGGTATGACGTTTCTCCGTCTAATCAAAGACTATATTGCAATGCAAACTCGCCCAGATTGCACGTCAAATTTCTCATTGACAGTACCCACAGCACGGTAATCAACGGCCACGTGGTATTTGCTTGTGGATTCTCTGGTCGGGGCGGGCATTTCTTTCCATTATAATACTTTTGTACGTCCCAAAATCGTGCTATCGACATTGGATGGTGCATTCGGATAATAAAGCGGATGTGCTTGGACGTTTGCGGCGTTGAATTTTGACGCAACTGGTTATGATGGACGCAGACAACGCTCATTTTAACGCTTGCGCTTCTGCGATACAACACTCCACAGGTCTCATGTGCTGGTTTCGCGTCAAGTCGATAAATGCAAACGAAGGGGATGCCCGAGGGTGGTTGAATTGTCGATACGCAGAGCAAGGCATGCGTTTGTGCGCACAATAGGACACATGCAATGTGTTGTCACGTGGTGGCTGCACGTATCCAGGCAGGTGTTCATTGCTCAGACGCTAATCATATATCCAGAGTGTTTATTCGTCCAGCGCACAATACCAGCACGTGGTGAATCCTCAACATTGAATGAATCGTCGGAGCCCTGTACGTTGTCAACACCAGCTGCTTAGAGATTGTACTGGATATCCGTCAAGATAATCCATCCGATAGCATAGAGAGTCATTTTTCGCTGGTGACTTAGAAGCACCCTACGAGCCCAGCGGCTTCCCAATCAGTTGTGCGTCGACGATGTATTGGGAGACGAAGAATAGCCCCAACTTGGCGAGGAAGAGGAGAATCGACGTGGAGATGATGGAGAGTTGACACAATCGAAAGCCGATATCAGCGGACATGACTCCGAACATTGCGGGACCGATTCCCCTGTATGATGTACCAGAATAGTGTCCTTGGCGCCGTCGTTCTTTGCGAATAAGGGTGTCTACACGCTGTCGAGTCGCTACGGCACTACAGGAAACGAGCAAGACGATAAGACCCGACTGTTGAACTTCGGGGGTGAAACCCGTATGAAAACTTAACAGGGAATCGGAGATGCGAACACGCACTAACTCACCTCGCCGCCTCCCCACCTTGTCGCCGCTGTAAACGACACGAAAGCGTGAAACCTGCAGTTTCTGATCCACTCGACAGTCCACACGAGTGTGGGGCCATCGGAGGCATTGCATCCATTTTGACAAACGAACCGAGTCTCGCAGCTAGCAAAACGAAAACGTGCGAGTGAGTGCTCGTCTGTCGGTGCTTAACTTCCACACACACAGCGATCTATTTCCCACGCTTGTGGCAACGATGGCCCGCGTGCGTCAGCTAGAAGGTGACCCGCACAGATTCACCGTCGCTTCCACCGGTGCAGGTCCTTCCGCATTGTCGGTATATCTGCCGTTGGTCTCGACTCCGTCACCGCTGGCCGAAGGCGACAAGAAGTTCATGCCGATACCACCACAACGCAGCGGCGAGCCCCAATCGACGAAGATCACACAACTGAATGGCAGCCACATTCACATGGTACCCCGTGGTCCCCGACCGGAGGAAGCGGCAGGCGCACAAGTACAAGTACAAGACTCACAGTGAGCTCGTTGTCGGGTCGGGTTCCCCGGGACTCGACTGCCATAGAACCGGGCAACACCATATCGGAAACCCGGAGCGCCTTCAAGAAGTTAGATCGCAAGCTGCAGTTCTACAAGGTGCTTGTCGCCTTGAAAACGCTTAACGCTACGCAGTTCGAGCAGTCCTTGCAAAAAAACACTAACCTCACTGCCGTTTGCTTTGACCACCGTGCTAGCTGCGACTGCTGTAGTGCTGTATTCACTTTCGGCAACATCCATCCCGGAGGTGAAGGTTGAGGGCCCGCTATCGTGTATTTTCGAATACTTTTGCGTTTTGGGGCCTCGTCGTGCACTTCGGTATTCATGACGAAGGTACACTAGCAGCAGGACCCGCAGCCACGTGGGTTGCAAGTCTGCTGAATCGTGGGATGTACGATGTGGACTCGGCGCTGGAGTTTTCGCCTGCTAGTGTGCGTGACGGTGCCCCCGATGAACACGCGCAAACATGAGCGCTTGCACCTCAGCAGCAATTGGGCAGGACGGCTTCGGGGTGGAGAAGTTGCGCGCGACAACTTCGACCCGCTCATGAAGTCTGCTGCTGAGCACGAAAACTATTCGTACCAATTGTTCGAGGGGCTGGTGCTCATTGGTACGTTCCGGATCGAGGAGGGCACTCTGCAGTCCTTTATCGGTGATCTCTCAAGTAAATACCGCGACGTGCCGTACCAAAGCTTCTATCACGGCTTCGATGTGGCTTTGTCTTCGTACGCACTCATGCGGTCCACGCCGGTGCTTTTGGTGATCAAGGAGCTTGCGGCGCTGACCTTACTGATTGTCGCACTAGGGCACGATGCCGACTACCCGGGCAACGACAACCAGGTAGCGATCGACTCGGACTCGGCGCTTGCCCTGTGCTTCGACGATATCTCGGTGCCTAAAAAATACCACGCAGCCACCACGTTCGCCGCACTTCGGAGTAAGATCGTAAGATGACTTCGTCGAAGGAGTAGCTATTTGACTCGGTTACTGTCAGCAACGATCACGGCCTGTCTGGGAAGCTGCGATTTGGCTTCAACTGAGACACGTGATGTGTGGCCACCAGAAGTTGCGTGCCACGGACGTATACGTCTTCTCTCAGCCAAGATGACCGCTGAGCGGCGTGTCATGTGCCTGGTAGAGAACGCGATGGCGTAAGTCCTCGTCGTTGGGAATGCCGATACGGGGTTCGTCGCCTTCGTCTACCTGATAGTAGAGCAGACAGTCTGCGAGTGAGTAGCGGTGCAACCGTGAGCGCTCCCGAGCAGTGAGCTTCACAGTCTTTTCAGGCGTCTGCAGCGAAGTCACGAGTTCGGCGAGATCTCCATCGTCTGCGTACGCCTCGCGTAGCAGCTTATAGAGCGGGGACTCGAGATACGCAACGTGCGCCAGCTCGTAGTCCGAACGCCGGGATAACGCGTCCGCGAGGAAATTCTGCTTCCCTGGCTTATAATCCACCGTGAATTTTATTCAGCGAAGAAAGAGAGCCATCTCGCCATACGCTGGGAGAGGTGTGGCGATGACGTCGCTATCCGCAAGGACGCATGATCTGTGTAGATCACAAAGGTTTGCTGCCAAGCATACGTACCCGAAATTTAACAAGCGCGTACTTCATCGCAATTAGCTCCTTGCCGTGGGCAGGGTAGTTCTTTTCAGCCGCCTTGGGTTGGCACGCCTGGAAAGATACGACCCGTTCTTTGCCATCAGCATCGATCTGCAGCAAGGCATAGCCAATCGCAAAGTCAGATGCGTCGCATACCACGCTGAACGGACGATCGTCGTCAGGCAGGGCCAGGATCGGTGCGCTCTGCAAGCTGCTTTTGATTGCCTCGAAGGCTTGCTGAGCTTCGTTGTTCCACGACCATTCCGTCTCCTTCTTCAGGAGGTTCGTCAATGGCCGCGCCATCTCGGCGTAATTGGCGCTGTACTTGTGCACGTAGTTGGCGAGGCCAAGGCACTTGCGCAAATCCTTCTGGGACACTGGTACTAGCTATTGCGCGATCGCGCGTACCTTTCCTGGGTCCGCACGGACACCGTCAATGCCAAGGAAGCACCCCAAGAAGGGAATCTCCTCGGCGCCGAAGATGCACTTGTTGATGTTCGCATACAAGCGATTCTCGCACATGCACGTCAATACCTCGCGGAGGTGATCAACGTGTACTTCTACAGCCGCATTCAACTTGTTGAATGCATGCACCATCCGCCACTTCCCATTGGGTTTGCGCACACAAACGTCGGAGACGAGTGCGGTGATTTCGACTCGCGCACCATGCCCGCGGCATATTTCGCCGCGAAGAAGGCTTCGATTACATCGAATTGCTCCTTCGGTAGTGTCCATTGGCGTGTGGTGCAGTACTTGGTGCCCGGCACCAAGTCGATCTCCTGTCGCACACCTCGGCCTGAAGGCAACACCCACGGAGGATTGTCACTCACGACATCCGAGAATTCCTTTCGGAGGAGGTAGTACGGATCCGACGGGTTGTCTGATATGGCCACGCCATATCATTTCTGCCTCAAAGAGGACCTCCTATCTTCCAACACCTCGGGGTCCATGACCGAAGAGGTGTTGAGCTCGACCGAGTAGTGTTCGCGGTGGATAAAGAATATCTCTTCAACCTTCAGAGAGTCGAGAAACTCGACATACGAGAGCTCTTCACGTTCCAGTAGTTCCGCTAGCGCAGGCAGAGTAGCTAGCTCCACGCCTTCCTTACATTCTGCTGTGAGAACGTCCAACACCGTTGGTGCAACCACCTTACCCGATGGGTCCACACCGCAGACTACTACGCCTTGGCGTAGTCCTGCTGTTGCTGTCCCAGCCTGAGCGTCTTCCGTGGGAGCCTCTGCTCGACCATCCGATGTTGCTCGAGCACCAACTCCAGCGACTTGTCCTGCGTGAGCTGCCGCAGCTCGAACGCCTTGCGTAGTGGGAGTCCCTGCTCGACCACTCTGTGTTGTGCGAGCTGTTGCTCCTGCACCTTGTACGTCACCTGCCCTGTGGGCTAAGGCGACGCTCTCGTTCTGGAGAGTTCCATCAGCCTCATCATGAGGAACTCACGGGACCCCCGCACATTATCCCACACCCACGGAAGGCTCATGAGCTTTCGAAAATGTAGAACGCGCTGTCGGCAGAGCCGAAGACAATTCAAGTACTTCCGAAGTACCTTCGCCGTGTGGCACCCAATGTTCGTGCACAAACCCGTATCGGAAAGAGGAGGGAAGATAACCCGCCGGGGGAGGGGCTTGTGGCTAACACCGATGCTGTGACTTCGCCAATCAATCCACGGTTCGTGCTTAGCAAGCCAAGGCGTGCTGATGATAAGATCGTACCGATCATCCATGTCTAGGACGACGAACGGTTCGACCGAGTTTAAGTCGTTAAACTTGACGTTTAAAGATAGAAGAACCTTCCGTGTAGACACGACTGAACCAGTCACTAGGCGAACAGATACATTGGTATTAGACTTAGATGCTTGCAAAGCACTAGCATACAATGCACTGTTCTTGGTCACACTGGACTTCGTCGCGGAGTTGTACGACGCTCCTGAATCAATCAGGACCGTCAACGGTTCGTCATACCCTTTAACGCTGGCTGTAACAACCACAAGGTTAGACCGCGCGGTAGCCACGGAGAGACACAGCAGTGTCGTCCCTGGGACTTGCTCCCAGAAGGTGGAGGTGGCCGATCCACCGACATCGACGAGGAGCGAAGTCTCCCAGCAGGGCGTCCCGCGCCTAGTGGGAGCCGCCGTTTTACGACCCCGTAGTCGATCATGTTGAGAAATGGAGTGGCCTTGCCACGATTTGCCTTCCACGGGTTCGTCGGGTAGTTCCGACGGAAATGTCCAAGCTGGTTGCAGCCAAAACAGCGACCACTCGCGCGTTGTGTGCGCTGAGGACGCGCTGACTCGGCCAAGGCGATTTCCATGGGAGTGGGACCTTCCGTATACTCTGCGCGACCCGCGTAACCCTGCGCCAGTGCACGCAATGGTCCTCCAACATCTCGATGTGCACCGCGTCGCTGAAAGTCTTCGGCTGTCTGCGGAAGAGCTCAGTCCGAACCGGACCCGGACGGACACCGTCCATGAAGACCGTCACCTTGACGTCCTCGGAGAGGGGCGCACCGATCATGGCCGCTTCCAGGTTCTTCAGCTCCATGACGTAGTCTTGAAGCGTGCGCTTCCCTTGCTTGCACCGCAAGAAGAGCGAACGATACCGGTACGCCACATTGGCCACGAGGAAAGTTGCGCGCAGCTCTTGTTCCATGAACGCCCACGAGGTATAATACCCCGGAGACGAAGTCTCACGCGCTGTGGCCCCTGCGTGAGCCCGACCTCCAAGGTTGGACAACGCGAACGCGACTTGGGCTCGCGACTCATAGATCTGTCCAGCGCTGAGCGCTATCTCGATCTCGCGAATCCAGAAGACAAGGCTGTCTGCCTCTTTGCCGTCAAACGTCGGTACCGACATCTTGACAGGTTTCGTAGTTCCTTGTCGCGCAGCGAGCGGAGCAGAACCCGGGGGGGGTTCCTTGCACCGTACTCTGCGCATCAGCTCGCATCGCCGTGCGAGCAGTTTCTTGTGCGGCAGCGCTCACGTGGGCAATCAACGATGACTCGTACTTGTCATAGCGTTCCACGCGTGACCTTTGCTGCTCTGCAGGAAGGTTGGGGAATCTAGTGAATGCTGCCTCGCCCAGGAGACTGACCATCTTCTCGAGGGTTGCCCAGTGGGCGTCTGAGAGATGAGGAAAGCCCTGCCGGGACGACAGCCTGCTCCCTGAGTCGTCCATACTCAAGGAGATCATGATTGTAGAAATCCGCGCCTGTCGCGGGAGTGACTACAAGTGCTACCAGGTGTGATGGGTGTCAGACGCACCTTAGCCTTAGAGGAAGCGTTAACGCGCTAACCACAACAGACGCCTGGCGTCTCTACTGTAAGCTTGT
>AWVV02005521.1:0-22602 GCA_000500205.2 Phytophthora lateralis | reverse complement strand
ATTAATATCCAATCAGATAGCGTTTACGACGCTCAGAGAGCTCACAATGATTATTTTTGTCTCATTGTTTCCATCATTTTCGACCAGAGGTAGTACGTAGTATCGATGCTCATCTTGCAACTGAGTCAGGTATGTATGGCAAATCCCGCAACATGACTCACATACATTTCTTTCGCAGCGGCGGTATAATAATAGTGGGACGGGTCGCCTTCCTTCTCGAGCTCTAGGCATGGAGCTGTGTCCCGAGGACGACCAAGCGCTCGAGGCGGCGCTGTCCTTCCTCGACGAGTTCCCGTTCGATGGCAGCGACGCTCTGGCGGTTGTCCCTTCATCGACAATTGTGTTAGCTGGAGACGAGTTGTCCCCGTCGATGCTCCAGACGCCTCAGTGCAAGACTCCGCTGCTGTTGGACGAGGAGGTTAAGCACAGGAACGTCAACGAGAGGAAGAAACTGCTACGCAAGGCGGGCGTCTACGCAGACCCGAATCGAGCTCGAAATGCTCGCAGACTGGAGGTCGCCTTCCTCAAAGAGCAGATCGAGAAGCTGCAGGTCCATCTACAGACGTTGCAGAAGAGCTGCTCGGGACAGCGGGCTGCGGCTCAGCAGCAGACTACGTTAATCACAGCGCAGCAGATCCCGAGCATGTGGCAGTCAATATCAGACAGCCAACGCAAGCGACGAGAAGGAGCGGAACTGGAGAACGTGAGGCTGAAGCTTGTTGTGGATCGACACCGGAAGGTGGCGGACAATCTGCGTGGCTTGCTGCAGAAGCGAGCAACCCAACTGGTAAGGTGCAAGGGTGTTGGTTCGAGGATGAGACTGACGCTGGTGTCTTGCTACAGGCGAGCGAGTGCTCGTCTTTCATGGACGTGAGCGCCCCGAAGCCTCATCTCGTTCACGTGCTGGACTTCCGTGGAGACGTCACGGACTTTGAAGCTCTGTTCCGACTCAATGAAGCTGCGTACCGGGAAGTGGACGCCATCTTCGCAGATAATGGCCTGGCGAACATGGTCGCGTCTCCTAGCGACGTCCACATTCGCGAAGGTGTCGGTGGCAAGTATCTGGAGCTGTTCGCGAACAAACTTCTGCCTTTCAGACTGAGCGACGCAACAGAAGCAGCATGGGATCACTTCAAGGGAACGAAAAAGCACGCGAGCAATGGGAATATTTACGAGAAAGCTGCAAAGGTAACTGTCAAGCTCAAGGTGATGGGTGCAAAGCTTTGCTTGCTAACGTTTGCGATGGAACCAATGTCGATTGTGCCAACAGAATCTCGACAAGCCGTACACGATCATCGAGGACTTCACCAAGGAATTGCATTCTAACAACTCGCGTGCAGACATCAAAGTGAAACAAGTGGTGCGGCGCTATGTCGAGAGAGACCGCGACGTGGTGATCTGGATCTCGCATGTATCGCCCACGGAGATCAAGCACAAGATGCTCCGTGGTCTCACCTACCACCTCCGAGGCTACGCTCTCACCAAGCGCTCACCAGCCTCGACACCAGAGCGCGAGCTGTCGCAATTGCAGTTTTGCTCGTTGATTTCGCTGGACCAGGAGCCTGGCACGAGGTACGACCCTGCCAATGCGCGGGTGCTCATCAACTTCTTGATCGGCAACACGGTGCAGAATATCCGCAACCACCAGGAGCGTATTGAGAGTGTACTAGTAGATCGAGCGCTAAGAGAGCACATGCAATAGACGAGCATGGCTGCTTCGACTTGAGGGCAAATCCCGCAGCCTTATCACAACATCGTCGTCGTGTCTAGCGAGCAAGCCGAACATGCCTTTGTCGCGGGGTTCGCTACCATTCGTGATCTGCGTACATTGCCATCTTCGACTACAAACCCCATGGAGTTCTTGCAGGAAGAGGATGAGGACGACAAAGTGTTCGAGGCGACCATGTCTTTCATTGACGAGTTTTCGTTTGATGAGCCGGAGACGGAAGCCACGCCGGCGTTCAAGGTCACCGCGTCAAAGACGCATGAGCTGAAGCCCGTTGACAGCGGCCTTGGTGCTGTGGAAATACTCTGCGACGATGGTGGTCTCGCAACGAAATCGACGACAGGTAAGGTGCCATCGATCCTGAGCTTGGACACGACTGGAATGACTCGACGAGAGAAAATCACTGCGAGGAATGCAAGGAAGAAGCTGCTTCGGAAAGTTGGCATCTATGGTGACTCGAATCGAGTACGCAACGAACGCAAACTGGAGATCGCCTACCTTCGCGAGCGGATCGAGAAACTCCAAATTGACTTGCGCGCTTTACAAGCACACAAGGGCGGACAGCCGACCACTGCTTCAAAACACTCGCACCGGGATCAAGTATCGAATACGAACACACTGGTCGTGACGAAGGATACCACGCAGATCTCAAGCATCTTTCAAGAACTAGCGGATCGCCAGCAGCGTCGAAGAAAAGAGGCCGAGCGTGAAAACATCCGCTTGAAACTCGTCATGGAGCGCCAGAAGAAGGTTGCAAGCACATTAAGCAGTTTGCTGCAGAAGCGAGCGAGCCAACTGGTACGCAGTATTCGTTCTTGCCTTCAACTTTGTGGAGGTAGTCCGGCTAACGTGAATATTGCCAATGTCTGTTACTTTTGCGCGGCAGGCCGCAGATTGTTCGTGCTACCCCAGCCTCAACTGTCCAAAGCACCAAATTGTTCATGTACTGGACTACCATGGAGACGTCAGCTCATTCCAGGGGCTCTTCCGACACCTTGAAGCTGCTTACCGAGATATTGATGCCGTGTTTGCAGCCAACGGTCTGTCTAACATGATCGTCACCCCAAGTGACGTGCACATTCGCGAAGGTGTTGGTGGCAAGTACCTCGAGGTGTTCTCCAACAAAGTACTGCCGTTCAAATTGTGTGACGCAACGGAGGCTGCGTGGGGTCATTTCAAAGGGACGGAAAAGCACATGGGCAACGGAAGTCTCTACCAGAAAGCGAAAAAGGTTGGTTTTAGGTCACGTAAGACGTGAATGCTGTCATTCTAACAAAAAGGTTATCGTTGAGCGTGGCAGGAACTGGACGATCCCTACACAGTCATCGAAGAGTTCACGAAGGAGGTGTATTCAAACAACTCTCGAGCAGACGTGAAGATGAAGCAAGTGGTGCGTCGATTTGTCGACGCTGACCGGGATATCGTGATCTGGGTCGCGAGTGTGGCGCCAACGGAGATCAAGCACAAGATGCTTCAAGGCCTGACGTATCACCTTCGAGGCTATGCTCTCACCAAGCGTTCTGCAGCCTCAACGCCGTCACAAGAGCTCTCCCAACTGCAGTTCTGCTATCTGATCTCTCTCGACCAAGACATGGAGACGAGATGTGGCCCCGACAATATGCGAGCCCTCACCAACTTCCTCATTGTCAACACAGCACAAAACATGCGAGTCCACCAGAGCGGCATCGAAAATCGTCTCGTTGATCAGGCACTTCGACGCTAAATACCATGAACAGTCCGCTTTGCATGTAGCCATTCCTCTTGATGCAAATACGAAAATTAGTGTCGTGAGCTAGTTATAAATTCTTGTCTTGATACAGCGCCTGTATCACGTCAATGATCAGCAGTTGTGCTTTGCGGGGCGAGAGCGAGTGTTTATTGGGCGTCTTGGGTGACGACTGCTGAAAGACATGGCGTTCTTTCTGGACGAAGACGACGGTGGACGGGTCCTCGAGGCAGCTCTCTCTTTCGTAGACAGGTTCGAGCTCGATTCGTCTCCTCGGGCGAACTCTCCTGCACCCTGGTCCCCTTCCGTACTGCCGTCGACGCGACTGATCGCGAACGCAGATGAACTGACACGACGTGCGGTGGGGAATGCCAAGAAGCGGATTCTGCGTAAGGCTGGCGTGTATAGCGACCCGAACAGAGCCCGCAATGAGCGCAGAAGGGAGGTGGAGTCCCTTCGACAGCAAGTCGACAAGCTCCAGGTAGAGCTCCGGGTATTGCAGAGTCGACGAATGCAGACTGGAGCACCACGAGCTGTCGAGTCGTTCGTATCGAGGAGTTCGGTACGGCAGATACCCAGCATGTGGGAGCAAGTTGCTGCTCAGCAATATCGGCGACGCAATGAAGTAGAGAGTGAGAATGTCCGCTTGAAGCGCGTTGCGGCGCGCCAGCAGAAGGTAGCTGAAAGTCTCAGTGCCGTCCTGAAGAAGAGAGCAAATCAACTGGTAAGGAGCCTACAGCGGTGCATTGTGGTGCACTTCTGCAACCACTTGATCTGACCTGTGGTGCTGTTGTTTTACTGTAGACGAGTGATTGCTCCTACTTTATGGATGCGATTCCCAGCATGGTCACCTTCGAGGGAGATATAGGAGACTTCCAAAGACTCTTTCGACGACTGGAAGCTGCTCGCCGAGAAGTTGACGTTGTATTCGCTGCGAACGGCCGCGCAAATATGGTTGTGACTCCAAGTGACGTGCATATCCGGGAGGGTGACAATGGCGAGTACCTCGAAGCATTCTCCAACAAGTTTCTTGCCTTCAAACTACCTTCTGTAACTGAGGCGCTGTGGAACCATTTCAAAGGACTGGACAAACATGCCGGCAATGGGAAGCTCTACGAGAAGGCGGCAAAGGTGCGTACCGACTCAACAACAAGTGTTTGCACTATTATAATGGTAATCTACGCTAGTTCTAACGATTAATTGCTAGGATCTCGACGAGTCCTGCACCATAATGGAGCACTACACGATGGAGATGCATTCCAACACGTCTCGAGCAGATATTAGAGTGAAGCAAGTCATCCGACGCTACGCCGAGAAAGACCGCGACATTGTGATTTGGGTGTCGCGCGTATCGCCCGTCGAGATCAAGCACAGGATGCTCCGAGGTTTGACGTACCATCTCCGCGGCCACGCAATTGCGCCAGAGCGTGATATCTCACAGCTGCAGTTCTGCTCACTAATCTCTTTCGACCACGAAGCCGAGACATTCCGCAACCTCAACAACGTGCGGGCCATCATGAACTTCCTCATCGTCAACACGGCTCAAAAGATGAAAGTTCACCAGGACTGCATCGAGAATGCACTCGTTGAGCAAGCACTACGACGCGAGATAGCTGGATGAACCACCGTCATCGCTCTACAAGGCAAATACGGAAACTAGGCGGCCGATAGCTTGAGTAGCTTGCTGAAGAAACAGTCGTATGCTACCTATTATCTTTGGCTTGTGTTACTTAACCTGTCTTGCTGCGGATGGAAGTGACTCACATCCACCATGTGAGTCCCAGGCAACAAGTTGTTCATGCTGTGGATTTCAGAGGCTTCCGGCACCTGGTATCCATCGCTGT
This sequence comes from Phytophthora lateralis, assembly GCA_000500205.2. Lineage (NCBI taxonomy): Eukaryota > Oomycota > Peronosporomycetes > Peronosporales > Peronosporaceae > Phytophthora > Phytophthora lateralis. The sequence continues at coordinate 17,306 of AWVV02005521.1, read as the reverse complement.
TGGCCAAGAAGTGGACGTCATCTTTGCGGCTAATGGCCTCACAAGCACTGATTCTCCAGCAACATGTTGCTTTTCAAGCGGAGTTACACTTGCTGCCTTCTCGTAAATGCTGCATGCGTCTCAATCTCGTCGCTGTGGCCCAAGCCTCAGAAGTGGACCTTATCATCCGCGCGTAATAATTAAAATTGACTAAGAAAGACCCGATACATGTAATAATCAAAATTGGCTAAGAAAGACCCGAGCATGGTCTTCTTGCTAGAAGACGAGGATCAGCGCGTCGTGGAGGCGGCGCTGTCCTTCGTGGACGAGTTTGCAGCCACCTCCGCCGCGTTCTCAGACACTGCGTCATCGCTTGTAGAGAGAGGGAACCACGCTGTCGAAGACGAGCTGGTGCGGCGCGAGAAGCTCAACGAGCGCAAGAAGATGTTGCGAACCGCGGGCGTCTACGGCAACTCGAACCACGTCCGCAACAATCGCCGCATCGAGATCGCGTATCTGCGCGAGCAGCTGGAGAAGCTGCAGCTCGAGCGGGACACTCTGCAGAAGCTCATGGGACGAACGGGGGTCCGAACGACTTCAGCGAAGCGCCAGAGCTCGGTGCAAGTGGCCACTACTGCGTCCATTGCGTCCTTGTCGACAGTGTGGGAGAGCATCGCAGACAGTCAGAGACGTCGCCGGAAGAAAACAGAGTGCGAAAACATTCGCCTGAAAATGGTCCTGGAACATCAGCAAAAGGTGGCGGACAACCTGAAAAACTTGATTCAGAAGCGAGCGAGTCAATTGGTAGGTCGATTAATAAGTTGGTGGGGTTTTAAGTTGCTAACGTCATTTTTTGGGTGGTGACGGTCAGGGAGCCGAGTGCTCGTTCTTCACGGACGCCGACTACACGAACCACCACGTGCTGGACTTGCGCGGGGACGTGGGCGAGTTCCAGGGGCTGTTTCGGCATGTGGACAACGCTTACCAGGAGATCAACATGGTGTTCGCAACGAACGGTCTAGCCAATATGGTGGTCACGCGCAGTGACGTCCAAGTACGAGACGGCGCCGGTGGCAAGTATGTGGAGCTCTTTTTCAACAAGGTGCTGCCGTTCAAGCTGCAAGACGCGACGCAAGCTACGTGGGAGCACTTTAGAGGGTTAGACAAGCACATGGGCAACGGCAGCGTGTACGAGAAGACTGCTAAGGTAGAAACGTCAACAGGGTGGAGGGTCTGCAGCGTGAAGCTCTAACGTGTTGGATGTGTTGCCGTGCAGGACGTCAACGTCCCCTTCACGATCCTCGAGGCCTTCACCAAGGAAATGCACTCGAACAGCGCTCGCGCCGATGCAACCATGAAACAAGTCGTCCGACGCTATGTGGAGCCTGAGCGTGAAGTCATCATTGCCGTGGTCAGCGTCACCCCGGCACAAGTGCGAAACAAAATGCTCAATGGATTGAGATACCAAGTGCGGAGCTACGCCGTGACCAAGCGTTCTGCAGCGTCGACACCAGAGCACGAGGTGTCCCAGCTGCAGTGCTGCTCGCTCATCTCGTTCGACGAAGAGATGGAGGCGAAGCTCGGGTCCGACGCCATCCGCGCACTCACGAACTTCCTGATTGTGAGTTTAGCTGCGAAGATGCAGGGCCACCAGGACTGCATCGAGAACGCTCTCATGGACCAGGCACTAACACAACCACTGACGCAACCATTAGTGTCGTGATGAGAGCGAGAGCTGGCGAGAACCATGGTCAATGTTGTCGTGCATGTGTTAGTTATAAGGGATGAATGCCATGGTAATGTGAAGACCAGCGTGCTGTCTCGAGTTCTGCTGCAGTTATTAGCCGCCTCGTCACTCACCATCGAGCACACGCAGCCGCGGGTAGACAATGCAGTTGTGCAAGAGTCTGGACCAAGTTCAGGTGCTGACTTCGCAAACACCACAGGCAGCGGTGCTTGCAGCCATGGCTTTCTTCGAAGACGAGGACGACCGCGCGTTCCAAGCGACACTGTCCTTCGTGGACGAGTGTGCGCTCGACGAGGAGGAGTTCGAGGACGTAGCAGCGCTAAGGACCACCGCCTTGATGCAGCGCGAGGATGAATGGGCCGCACTGTCCTGCGGCTCAAAGCCGTCGGTTCACATCACGGGCGTCGAGACTTCATTCGGCTACGAGGCGGCCTCGATGGTCTCCTCTAACGATCACGGTCTCCGGCACTCGAGTCGAGACAAGTTGAGACGGCGGTCAGAGATCAACGAGAAGAAGAAGCTGCTGCGCAAAGCTGGCATCTACGGAGACGCCAACTGGATGAGCAAAGACAGCAGGCTGGAGATCGCCTACCTTCATGAGAGGATCGAGAAGCTCCAGCTCGACCTGCAGGTTCTGCAGAGTCGAAAAGGCAGACAACCAGCAGCTATTCAAGCTGCCGCACCGGAGCAGGCGTCAGATGAATCGGCCTTGCAAGTGCCTAAGGTCTGGGAGGAGATCAGTAGTCGCCAGCAACGCCGACTAAAGCAAGCGGAACGCGAGAACCTTCGCTTGAAACTTGCGGTTCAAAGGCAGCAGCAGGTGGCGAACTGTATGACCAACGTGGTCCGGAAGCGAGCGAGTCATTTGGTGCGTCATTGTACCACGACGTTGCTGCGGCTGCTAAGACTTGGCACTAACTTGTTGTGCTGCAGACGACCGACTGTTCTTCCTTTACGGCCTTCTCCGACCAGCATATTGTGCGCGTGCTGAGCTCCCGCGGCGGTGGGGCAGGCGACTTCCCGCTGCTGTTCCGCCACCTCGAGACTGCGCATCAAGAAGTGGATGCCGTGTTCGCTTCCAATGGTTTGGCAAACATGGTGCTTACCCCCAGTGACGTGCACATTCGCGAAGGCGTCGATGGCAAGTATCTCGAGGCCTTCTCCAACAAAGTGCTGCCCTTCGGACTGCGCGCCGCGACAGAAGCGACCTGGGATCACTTCGAGGGATCCGAGAAGCATCGCGGCAATGGCAACATCTATGAGAAGACTGCAAAGGTACGAAGAGCTTTAGTACAAGTGATTGGCTTTGGCGGCGCTAACGTTTGGACGGTTGTTGCCAACAGAACCTCGACGATCCGTACACGATAATCGAGGAGTTCACCAAGGAGATGTACTCCAAGAATGCACGCGCAGACATCAAGGTGCAGCAGCTAATCCGTCGCTACGTGGAGCCCGACCGTGACATCGTCATTTGGGTCTCTCGTGCTGAGCCAGCCGAGATCAAGCACAAGATGCTGCGTGGATTGACGTACCATCTTCGAGGCTACGCGATGACAAAGTGCTCTCCAGCTTCGACGCCCGAGCACGAAGTCTCGCAGCTGCAGTGCGTTTCCCTGATCTCCCTCGAACCAGAAGCTGAAGCGATGTACGGCCCCGAGACCGTGCGAGCGGTCACCAACTTCCTTATCGTCACCGCCGCTCAGAAGATGCAAGCGCACCAGGATCGCATCGAGAACGCCCTTGTCGACAAAGCGCTACGACGCCGACGTGGCCTGGCGACACCGAGCAACGTAGCAGTCCCCACGACCTCCTAAATGTAAAACATGGCAACATAAACGCCTCACACAAACAATTGACGCACACAGAGACAAAGGGGGTACGTAGCAAACATGGTGTTCTTCCTGGAAGACGATGACCAGGTCATCGAAGCAGCGCTGTCCTTCGTGGACGAATGCGGTCTCGACGAGGTGAAGCATGATAGGGACAGCAGGACCATGTCGTCTGCGCCAAGTGGGGGCGACCATGGCAGCTTCGAGACAGCAAGGGATGAGGAGACGCCCATTGTCCAGTCTGCTCGATGCAAAGCTCCGGTGAGGTTGACGTCCCATGAAGACAAGACCAGACGTCGAACGGAGGTCAATTCGAAGATCAGAGTGCTGCGCAAGGCAGGCGTGTACGCGGACTCGAACCGTGTGCGCAATGGACGGACGCGGGAGGTCGCCTTCCTCCGAGAGCAAATGGAGAAGCTTCAACTCGATTTGGAGACGCTGAAGAAGCGCAAAGGTGAACAGACAAGTGCATGCGCCTCAGCAACGAACTCGCAGCAACAGGATGCAGCACAGTCATCGACGAATCCCACAATGTGGCAGGCGGTTTTGGACATCCAGCGACGCCGCCGCGAAGAAGCCGAGAGCGAGAATATTCGTCTGAAGCTCATTGTCGAGCGGCAACGAAAGATGGCGGACAGCATGGCCAGCGTACTGCAGAAGCGAGCAACAGGACTGGTACGAAGTGAGATGGTCTTTGTAGATTGGCTGGCTGACTGGTGTTTTGCTGCAGGTGAACGAGTGCTCTAACTTCACCAGGCAGAACTATCCTTTCGTCCACGAGTTGGCCTTCTGTGGAGACATGGGCGACTTTCAGGAGCTCTTTCGGCATCTCGAAGCTGCCTACCAAGAAGTGGACGTCGTATTTGCTGCCAACGGCCTCGTTCACATGGTGGATACACCGGACGTTGTTCACATTCGAGAAGGTGGCGACGACACGTATGCCGAAGCGTTCTCGAACAAAGTGCTGCCTTTTGGTCTGCGAGATGCAACCGAAGCTGCATGGGACCATTTCAAAGGATCAGAGAAGCACCTGGGCAATGGCAACATCTACGAGAAGACAGCGAGGGTAAGCAGCTTCGTCAGAGGCGGCACTATCTCAGTGATCGTTGCTCTAACGTCTGTGGTCTGGCTGGTATGTACAGGATCTCGACGAGCCGTACACTATCGTCGAGGAATTCACAAAGGAACTCTTCTCTCGCCGCTCCCATGCAGATATCAAGCTGAAGCAAGTCATTCGACGGTACGTGGAGCCCGACCGAGACGTCGTCGTCTGGGTGGCGCGCGTGTTACCTGCAGAAATCAAACACAAGATGCTGAGTGGGCTCACGTATCGTATCCGAGGGTACGCCGTGACAAAGCGGTCGTCCGCGTCCACACCAGGCCACGAGATCACACAGCTGCAGTGCTGCACGATGATCTCGCTCGACAAGGACGCAGAGTCGAGATGCAGCCGTGAAAACCTGCGAGCGCTCTCCAACTTCCTCATCGCCAGCACAGCTCTCAAGATGCAGGCCCACCAGGACCGAATCGAAGGCGCTCTGAGCCAGCAAGCTCTAAGACAACACACAGCATGACAAACGAAAGGTTGAGTAGAGCGCTGCGTGACGCGCGTTCAGCGGGACCGAGTTATGAGACAATAGTAATCACGCGGTTTCAAGCTTGCGTCAGAGAGAAGACACACCATCAGTTGGTCTGCTCTTTGCGCACTGATCATTTGACCAAGTGGCAGCATGGCGCTCTTCCAGGAGACTGACGAAGCACTCGAAGCGGCGCTGGCCTTCGTGGACGAGTTCTCGCTCGACGAAGCTGCAGTCGAAGCAGAATTTCTCCCTTCGCTACCGTCGCAAATCCAGGATGATCTGGCAGTGAATGACCCGAACTCTGCGTCAACGTCGAGTGTGGACAAGAGACGGCGACAGAGGGAGATCAATGAGAGGAGGAGGCTGCTGCGCAAGGCTGGGGTCTACGGAGACTCGAACCGCGTTCGTAACGAATGCACCAAGGAGATCTCCTTCCTGCGTGAACAAATGGAGAGGCTGCAGCTTGATCTGCAGGTTCTGCAGAGTCGACAAGACCCAGAGCAAGCGGCCGCCAAGCGGACGAATGCTGCAGCGTCAATCGCGATGAACGTGGCTGCGATGCACACTATTTGGAAGGAGCAAGCAGCTCGACAGCGTCATCGGCGGGAGGAAGCGGAGCGTGATAATGTGCGCTTGAGACTGGCTGTGGAACGACAGAGGAAGGTGGCAAATAGCCTGCAGAGCTTGATGAGAAAGCGGGCTAGTCAGCTGGTAAGGAGCGTCACGATCTCATTTGAAGCTGGCACCAGTACCCCTCCGCTAATCTCTGTTTTGTGTTGTTGTTAGACGAACGAGTGTGCATCTTTGGTGAACACGTGCTGTCCGAAGCGGAATGCCGTCGATGTGCTCGATTTCCGCGGCGATATCGGAGACTTTCGTGATCTCTTCGGTCACCTTGATTCAGCATACATAAATTTAGATACAGTTTTCGCGGCGAATGGCATGGCTGACGAGGCAATTGCTCCTATCGATGTCCACGTGCGCGAAGGTGTAGGCGGCAAGTACCTTGAGTTTTTCACGTACAAGGACCTACCTTTCGGCTTGCAAGACGCAACAGAAGCTGCATGGGACCATTTCAAAGGGGTGGAGAAGCATATGGGGTACGGACATTTGTACGAGAAGACAGCAAAGGTAAGCTGACATTGGACGAACTCTTGATCCTGGATCGATCTGATATGGCAGCGGCTGCTCGTTTGTGTGTTTATAGAACCTCGATGAGCCCTACACGATCATCGAGGATTTCTCCAAGGAAGTCTACTCTAACAGTTCTCGCGCTGATGTGAACGTCAAGCAAGTTGTGCGGCGATACGTCGAAGCTGACCGTGATATTGTAATCTGGGTTTCTCACGCAACACCGATCCAAGTCAAGCACAAACTGCTCCAAGGACTATCCTACAACTTTCGCGGCTACTCCATTTCGAGGCGTTCGCCTGCGTCCACCCCAGGGAACGAGTTGACGCAGATTCAATTATGCTCGCTGATTTCTCTCGACCAAGAGGAAAAGGTGAAGTATGGAACCGACAACGTCCGAGCGCTCACAAATTTCCTCGTCGTCCACGCAGCTAAGAACATTTTATCGCACCGAGAGCGCATCGAAAATACTCTGGCCGACCGAGCTATAAGAAGCTGATCCTGCCTCGCGGCGAGGTTAACCTTGGAAACCAAGATTTTATTACTGAATGGAGGGATTACAATCAAGAATGTACCGAATACTGTGAATACATTCTACAGTCGAAGACACACCGTTGCTTCGACCATGACAAAAGCTAAGCCTTACACAATCGATAGTGGCGTTCAAGTGGGCTATCACATGCGCCCAGACGATTACCTGGATCTGGAGATGGAATGTAACGAGGCTGCATCCAGAAGGTGGTCAACAAACAACTACACCTTTGCCCGGTCATCTGGGAATAATTGCAAGCAAAGTGATACTAAAGGGGGTTTGGCCAGTTTAGTAGGAATTTTTACAGTGGGTTGATTCAAAACTCGACATCTCGACAACCGTTTATCCGTTTTTACCGAAACAACCGTCACAATGAAGCTGGAACTCAGGACGATTTTACTAAAGTGATTGTGGCTTATTCACTGCGAGCGGGGTCTTATTTCCAGTTCCGGGGGCAGATGCATCGTATTCGAGGTTCAACCAGTTTAGTAGATTCTTTTAATATTGATGTTTGTATCAGCAGACCATATGTTTTGGCTTCCTTTTGGCCGATCTCAAATTAATTTCTCACCGTTTAATTTTATTCCCATAAAATTCAAGAACTAATTGTATATGACAGGTCAAAAATCGGCTGTGGGTGCCTCAAGTGGTTAAGGCGCCTGTCATTGACGTGACAGACCGAGGTTCAAATCCCTCTGCGGCCCATGAAAAGTTAAATTGCCTAATGGCAAACCTTGGTGCCGGGGTTCCAAGGACAGTAGGCGCACCCACTGATGTCCCCCTCATGCATTTTATTCCGTTAGTGTGTTTAAACTACGGCTTCCTGTAGAGCTGTCGTCTTCACTTTTTTCTTGCGAGGCTTCGTAACACCAGCGCCGGTTTCAGAAGCTGGTTTCTTCGCCGTGGTCTTCTTGCCAACGTACCTGGATTCAGCGATCTGCAATAATAGCTCTTCAGTTAGCAGTCATCCCGCTACCGTAGCCGTCGTGTGTCTACGCGTCTTCTTCTTCGGAAAGGGGAGCACGAGCAAGTCCTTCTGCACTACAGTCTTGACTTTGAGCCACGCTGCTATCTTGGTATCCTTTGGCGCTCCGTTGCGTTGAAAGTGGTGCAAACACTCTGCCACGCGATGCAGCGAAAGCGGGTACAGTCCACAAGCCCAGAAACCAGCCTTGATGTTGGCACTGAAGTTGCACTCCTGCCACGCTAACCCCACTAACTTGACTGCCTTCTCCTTGCTAATGTTGCAGTCGTCCGAGTCGTTCATCAGCAGCTCCAGCGCTGAGTTAAGCTTCGTCTTGAACGAGCTAAGCACGGCAACGTCGAGGGGCTGGAAGACGTGAGTAGCATTGGATGGTAAGCACACGAGCTTGATTTGGCAAGCAGCCACAACACGGACGATATGCAGCGAGATGTGGGAGCCACAACCATCGATAATAAGCACCAACGGTCGGCGAATTGGCGTAGTCACGACCGCAGCAAATAACTGTAGCCAACTTGAAAACCACAACGTATTCATGAAACCGGACTCCATCGTCGTAACAGCGGCTCCAGGCACGCCCAAACCACGAAGCACCTCCAGCGACACTGTCTCCCCAGGAAGGACAAACACGGGAGGGACGACGAATCCGGCAGCACTTTCACAGGCGACGACAGTGAGATGGAAACTTGTCGAGCCTGACGAGCTCCACACGTTGCGTGAACCACGAATTGCGATCATCTGCTTGGCCCGATGACGTGACTGGAAGGCGGTTTCATCGACATTGAAAATGCGACTGTCTCCATACCCGCCTTCGACGATCAACTTGGCCATGGTGCCGAAGAGCATATGCACGTCGGTAATGTCGACGCTGTTGCTAGCCTTGGTGAGAAACTGGCACGTCCGAGTACTCAATATGGGATGACGTTCCATAAATCGTCTGTACCAGCCATCGCCAACACCACGTCCGAACATCAACTCAGCCATATCACAGGCTTTTCTAATCACTTCTTGACGCTCCACGAGGTGACCGACCTGCTGGCGGCCCACAATCCACTCGTTTAGACTCTCCTCAGAGTCAGCTGGGAGGAGCGGGGGCGGTCCACGCCGCTTAGGTTCATCCGTGTCACCATTAGCCTTCGCCACAACGTGCTTTCGCAGCGTACTGTACGCCATGCCAGTGTCTTGAACGACCTCTTTGGTTGGCCTACCTCCGATAACCTGATCGACAGCGGTATCTAGCGCTTCTGGGGAGTAGTGTGCTCATTTCGTGACCATCGCAGACTTGGACATGACAGGCTGGACTGGTCTGGATGAGCAATCAAGAATGTCTGGTCAAGGGGCATCGGCTCTATTAAGAGATAGAGGTAACTTGCAATGTGAGATTTTATCCAATTAGCTGCTGCAAAGTTAAAATGTGACTGGTGATTCGTTCATTCCAAAATTCTACTAATCTGGTCGTTCAACTAAACTGGCCAAACCCCTTATGAATTTTCACATTAGCAAAAATCACTTGTAGGGCACTCAAATCAAGGTCCGAAGTGGGATTCATTGCATCCAAAGTAGCACAAAAAAGGTCGCGATGCGCACACGGCATCGGCGAGTGGTGCTGGTGCGTTCCCGCCAAACGCGTAAAGACTTGGAAGAGCGCTGCCAGATGTCTTGGGAGGATCATTTTTCTTTCTGCTCCCTCTTGCACAGATGCCATCCCAAGTCTCCTTGCCCAAGCACTCCCCCGCCGAGAAACGCGCGTCCTCAAGCGAGCTGGAAGAGCTGACTGGCTGACCGTGGCTGCAAACAACGGAATATCTCGCTCCATGGCCTACCGCATCGTCGATACGGGTCGTGTCGAAAACCTACCGCGTGGTGGCGCTGAGCTCAGCGTGACGAAGGTCACTCCGCAAGCCAAAGATCTTCTCGAGTCCTACTTGAATGACAATTGTACCTACACTATGGAGATCATGCGCTACATGCTTGTGCTGGACTTGGGGCTGGAGGTCGCCACTTCGATCATCTGTCAACACTTGCTGGGGATGCTGTACACCATCAAGCAGACGCGCGTGAAGCCGACGACCTGCAACAACTTGACAAACAAGACCAAGCGTCAAGAATTTACGAAGAAACTGAAGCAGCACCAGCACGAAGGTAACTTTATTGTATACTTTGATGAGACTAACTTCAATGTCTATTGCAAACGGGGACGCGCGAAGAAGGGTGAACGCGCGACGGCCATGCTGCCACCGTGCAAGGGCGCTAATCTGCAAGTTCAATGCGCCGTGAACTCGGCCGTCGAAGTGGCCCTCCACCGTTTGGAGAGGGGCAGCATTTGCATGGCGCAAAACTCGCAATTCATTGACGACATTTACGACACGGTGAAGGACTCGGAGTTCTTTCGCGAGAACTATGACTGAAAAACCATCGTCATTGCTCTGGATAACGCTCCCGCTCATCGTCAAACTGAAGACCGCGTAACAGCGCACGACGACCTGGTTCTCCTGCATATCGGCCCTTACTCGCCCATGTGCAACTCAATTGAGGGTTGCTTTTCCGTATTGAAAGGTCACACTAAGGAGCTGCTCGCGTTAGGCCGCGAGGAGATATGCGATCGCAGCAACATGGCGGACAAGGACGGTAACGTCCTTACTGTGAAGGAGAGCACGATGCGTTTCCTGGAAAGCGCAGTTCGCCACAGCATTAAGTACATCCCACCTGCGGTGGTAACGAGCATGGCATTGCACGCTCGCGACGCCGTGAATGCTGCCGCGGCGATGGTGGACATAGTCTACGGGAAGTAGGATGATAAATTTGATCGAGCTCAGGATATTCGTTAATGCTTATACTACTTTGGACGCAATGAATCCCACTTCGGACCTTGATTTGAGTTCCCTACCAGTGATGTTTGCAAATGTGAAAATCCATAGTATTATTTTGCTTTGGGCAAAGGTGTATAACAGCGGCAGGGTTGGGGTTTCACAGTAGCTTGATTGAGGCGACCAAGCGATACTTACGGAACAAGTATCCGCTAACTGAGACAAATGCGCCGCACATCACAGCACTACACTATTTTTTATGTAGCTGGAGGACTGACATTGAAACGGAGGAAGGCGGTATGGAAAACAAGGTGCTTCCGGTTGTTTTTTTTTACGGAGGTTTCAGATGAAACCCAGGGGCAGATGCAAGTAACAGTTTAGTGGTGGAGATGGCTAGAAAGAACTCGGCTTACACGAGGACCGAAGGAACGTTGGTGTGGGCGGCAGCTACTGCTTTAGGGCACACATCGACGATAAATAACGTAGCGGAGTTTGTCAGACTTTACCGACTGCTCGAGAAAGCAGTTGAAAAGAAGTGGACAAGAATCTATGTGGTAGGAGACAGTGCGCTCATACTGAGATGGATGAAGAGGAGGAAGAAGCCAAAATCGAGAGTGATGCAACATTGGTATCGCATCACAAGAAGATTAGCGGACATATGTGGGGTCGAAATGTGGACACAGCACTATAGACATCACAACAAAGCTGCAGACTGACTAGCCAATTCTATAATGGACAACAAGCGAAGCGTGTCAGCGGTAAACACGTACACGCAAGAGAGCAATGTTTCGCGAAGCGGGATTCTGGAATGTGATGTCAGCCACGACGTGGCAGACGGCACAGCGGAGGGGACAGCTCGGTAATGATTATGACGTAGCATATGGTAGCGCAGTGAGACGAGAACATGACAGGAAGTAATAGCCTGGTCGTGGATGGTTATTAGAGCTCGGCACAAGTGGCCAGTAACACAATGATCCATAGTAATATGAAAAAGAGATAGTGGCGTTCAATTAAATGAAGCGATAATGTCTGCATCAGGCGGTTGGCGTTAGCTGGGCGTGTTGGGGGATAAATACAATGGGGTTGTAGGTATCGTAAGCTTTGTGTTAAAATTTTATAAATGAGCTAGGTTGCGAAGCCTAGTCATGCAAACCCCAAAGTGACCACACTAGCCACAGCATTCAGTGTTAGTGACTGAATAGTGTTAGTTTTAATATAGCGTTATCAACACTATATTATGTGAACCCCCAAAGCAAGAACAAATAACACTAATATATGTCAAGCGGGAGTGAAGTAACGGAAAAGGACAACGTCTTTCATTTTCATTCTCCAACTTTCTTCAAGTCTCACAGCCTCGTCCACTGGTTCGCCATGCAGTCCAGCTCCTCGTCTGCGTCTTACAGCTCTATGCCCAGCATGACGTATCGGTGTCGGTCACGTCATCCACGCCAAGACGGCCTTACCTAATCGTCTCTGCTATAGAGCGCGCGCGATTACTTGCTGATGGTCGACGGCACGACGCAGAAGAGATCTGCCGGTCTGGTAGTGATGACGGCAGTTGCGATGTGCCACCCGAATGCGAGATCCTGCCACCCTCTCATCAGGAACATGCAACAGGAAAGCGTAAGCGGCAAGTTCAGCACGTCGTTACACACTTTTACTGATAGGAGGTACTTCTGGACGCATCGGAACGCCAATGACGATCTTCATAAACGATGGCTGAAATTATCCCATCCGCGGTGTTCCTGATAACGTACGTGGTATGTCATATTTATTATTGTTATTACTCTTTTTGCTGGCATGATTGATAACGCATCAGAATGTTGTTAGATGTAGGCGTGGCTTATCGGACTGCAAAAAAAGGCCTTCATGACGTCAAAAGTATTTGCACAAAGGCTAGGCGAACGTCGGGTAATTCGGAGACTACCGCGCAGGCAAAATATGATTATCTGGGCCGACAATTACAGCGGTCATGATCTCACAAGTCAAGGTCCAGTTGGTGCGGCTCAACATTGAGCGGCGTTTTTTCCTCTCCAAATGTAACTCACCTCCCGCAGCTGGCTGGTTCTTTTGTCATTTCAAAGATAAAAGACGCCTGGACAAAGCGATGGGAAGCCAAGAAAGTTGAAATGATCAAGGCAAACGAATGGCAAAATGACGTTCGCAATGACGGATCATGGTCGAGCGCATTACGCAATCCAGGTAAGTCATACTTTTTACAACTTGCTGCTGATGCTGTCCAAGATGTGAGCAAACAAAAACAAAGAAGGGCAGCATCGCGTACGCACAGAAAGCGATGGTGCGATGCGGTCTTGCGACTGTAAAGGGCAAGTGGAGCGTGCGTCAGCTAAGCGAGGAGCTCCTGTCCATTATTGCAGATCACTATGAGCATTTCATGGGCAAAAAGGTCGGTGATGACGATGCTGGCGCGTGTAAGCAAGAAGAAGCGATTTTGTTAGAAGCCGACGTATAGATATACATTAATAAAACCAAGATATCATTGCAGAACGCGGATATTAACACTATTTAATTGTACACTGGTTAGTGTTAGTTTACAATTAGTGTGATTAACGCTAATATATGTGAGCCTCACAGAAGCTGGCCTGACAAATAATGTTAATTGCTCTAATTGCTGTGGTTAGTGTAGAGATGTTAGTGGACTTCGTGTGATGCAGCTAGCTTTATAGATGATGAATTAGGCCTAAAACAGGACCGCGAACAGCAGTGGTCGATGGTACATTTTGGTCGAACGAATAATTTCAATAGTTAAGATCCTTTAATGAATCATATTCCAGCTTTACATCTACTAACGAGAGGGCATATCATCAACTGGGAGAATTAGATCCGACTTCCCGCACCTAACTTTTTTCCAGATGTTTCCTCTCCACTCGTGCACAGGCTGCATTGGGGCAAACTTTAACATGTTACAGATACGAAAGTACAGTTACCGTGCTACAGCCTGGCCATGCGACCGGGACGCCCGCCTCCCCTGTGATTGGGTGGTAGGTGTGCTTCCGCTACGGCAATCTTGTAGATGCCCTGGTGCCCGGACATTCCCCCTGCGACGTCAGCGCCCGACTCCCGGCACTGGTGGATGTAGAGCTTGAATGCGCCCGAGCCCCAGCGCCGTGAACTTGGATAGTTAGCGGTGCAGTGCGTTGGATCGCGATCTCCACGCGTGCTGCAGACACGCAGCTAGGGTCGTCATCCTTGGTGAGGAACACCACCGCAGGGATCGTGACTGATACCTGCCTCCTCGCTTGGAGAAGTAGCAGAACGCCAAGGACCGGCACATTAATGGATGGCCCGAGCGCGCCACCCTGGTTTGTCTTCGAGCCGCGTAGACGAATGCATGGTACGGTTGCCACGTTGGGATCGGACGTGGGGATACCTAATGCGTCGATCACTAGCACATCGGAAGCCCTGAGTGCGAACCGGTGCGCCACGTGATCACGATTTCGAAGCGGCGCAATATAAAGAAGAGCGCCAGATCCCCCCCCACAGCGCCTGGTCGGCAGACTAGTGGAGGACGTGCGACGAGAAGCACACCTCGAATATGGCAAAGATATCGGAACCTTCTGCCTGCGGAGCGCATCGTGCCTCCCAACGTCGTTCAAGAGCATGCGGACCTGTGAATGATAAACTGGACGGTCGAAACCAGGATCCAGGAGTAAGTGGCAAATGCCACTGAGGTTTGTTTGATCGTTGAGCTGCCCATGGGATCTGGCGACCCGAATCCGAACTGCGCGCCAGCGATAATAAACTTGGACAGTACGTAGTCTTGCTGAGCTCGTGGGACGGTGAGTTGACACGCACGCCTTGCAGGCATGTCCAACGCTCCCAGTGGTTGAATGCCCGTGAATACAGCTTGAAGGAAGAGTTAGCAACGGAATTGTCACGTAGATGCTGCGGCATGCCAACCAAAGATTCCGCTGTTTCGAATGTAGGAAAACCACGGTGCACTGCCTGATCATGACCGCCCAGAAAAAAGTTTAATGCGTGCCATGAGGCTTCATCAATATTCCAGTCACGGCGCGCCGCATTTAATGCGGTAGAGAAAATCGCACGTACACGCGCCATTGCATCTCCAAGTGGGGAAACACTAGTTTGCTTCCTGTAGCGATCCATCGTTTTAGAGTAAATTTCACGGAATATGAGTTTAAACTTCCGTGTCTTCACCTCATTCAACACTTCGTCGCACATGCCATTACTCGTCGCAAAAACCGGGACAACGTAGCCTTGGTTCCAAAATGTTGCGATTTCGTTTCTTGAAAATGACGCCATCTACCAACGAAATCAAACAAATAAAAATCGCACGAAGCATCACAAAATATTACGCAGCTGCAGCAGCTTCGGAGGACTCTCCCGAGCTGCTGCTGCTATTTTTGGTTGTCTGCTCGCTTCGCTGAGCAGGGGGGGTCGCTGATTGCCCAGCTGCTGGTGAACGTCGGGGTGCTGGTGGTGCAGCTGCTGCAGCTCTGACAGCTACTGGATGCCGTGAATCTGGCGCTGGTGACAGTTTGGGGCCGAGGTCGACGGGTGGCGCTGCGGCTACTGGATTAGTTGGCTTCCGAGAGGTTGGCTCTGGTGGTCGGCGGGGTGCCGTCTCGACTCGTGCTGGTGGTGACCAGCGGAGTGCAACCACTGGCCTTGCGGTTTGTTCCCCAGTGATTGAGTCAGCCACCGGAGTAAGGTGTATCATCTTGCTCAAACGGCAGACAAGCACCAGGATGCCGGTGTTGCCGTGGGCTTCATCCAGCAGTCCAAAGATGAAGTCGAGACTCATCGACTTCCAGCAGTCCTCCGGGACTGGCAGGCTCTGTGAAGGAGCCGAGGCATGGCCAGCAGGTTTTACACGCTGCCATGTCTCGCAGATCTTCACGTACGTGGCGACCCACTTGTACATGTGGGACCACCAGAAGACATGGGAGACCGACAAGAAGGTCTTCTCGCGGCCAAGGTGGCAGCCGGAAGGTGCATCGTGCGCCTCCTGAAGTATGTCATACTTCAACTCCTCGTCGTTGGGAACGACTATCCGCGGAGGATCGGCCGGGTCCACTCGAAAATGGAGGAAACCATTGGCCCACTCATACCGATGGAGTCGGGAGTGCTGGCGAGGCGTTAGCCATGCAGACTTGGCCTCCTTGCCAGCGGTGAGGAACCGCACGATGGGTGAGAGATTCTCGTCATCTCGATACGCCAGGCGGATTCGATCGTACAGATCTGTCGTAACCCGACTAATGTGCGGAAGCTCATAGTCGGGTCGACGTGACAATGCGTCGGCAAGCACGTCCAGTTATCCCGGCTTGCATTCGACGGGGAAGTTATATTCCGCGAGGAATGATAGCCAGCGAGCCATCCTCTGAGACAGATGCGGAGAGTTGGTGGCCATCCGCAAGGACGCGTGGTCTGTATAGATCACAAAGGGCTCAGAGCCCAAGTGGCGCACCCGAAACTTGACAAAGGACGTACTTCATAGCGAGGAGCTCCTTGTGATAAACAGGGTAGTTCCTCTCGGCGGCTTTGCGCTGCCTGAACTGGAACGAGATGACTCGTTCGTGTCCGTTTGCGTCATTCTGCAGCAGCGCGCAACCGGTGGTATAGTCGGAGGCGTCGCAGACAACGCTGAACGGCTTTGTCTCGTCCGGCAAAGCCAGGACCGGCGCGCGCTGTAAGCTCGCCTTGATGCTATCGAACGCATCCTGATGACGGCTTTCCCAGCGCCAGTCGGCATCCTTCTTGAGGAGATCTGACAGGGGTCGTGACAGACCGGCATACCCCGCACTGTATTTGTGAAAGTAGTTGGCGATGCCCAATTACCGCCGGAGGTCCTTCGGGATCGTGGTGTGAGCCAGGTCGCAATGGCATTGACCTTCTCGGGGTCGGCTCGAACGCCGACGCTGCTGACAAAGAAGTACGTCTGCGTGAACGCACGCAAGGGTCTAAACTATTGTGTGACCAAGCGATTAAAAGTCGCTGGGGTATCTGATAGACCCTTTGGCATCACCAGCCACTCCCAGAGCATGCCGCTCGGGGTGTTCACCGCTGTGAGTGGTATGTCGCACTCGCGCATCAGGATCTGGTAGTATCCGTCCACCAGATCCAGCGCGCTATAAAGCTCGCATCCCGCCATGTTGTTCAGCAACACATCCTTGCGAGGGATGGGTGTCTGGGCGGGCACCGTCGCGCTGTTCAGCTTATTATAAGCATGAACCAGACGCCACTTTCCGTTCAGCTTGCGAACGCAGAAGGTGGGCGTCGAGTGCGGAGACTTCGACTCACGCACCATACCTGCCTTTGCCTTAGCGGCGAAGAAGGCATCAACGACTTCGCACTGCTTGCGAGGCAGTGGCCATTGTCTGGTCACACAGTACTTTGTGCCTAGCTCCACGATCTGGTGGGAGTTGGGACGGCGGGTCCTTGGACACCACGTCCGAGAACTCCTTCACCAAAGGATACACTGGATCCTTGGGGTTCTCGAGGATCGCAGAACCCGTGCGCGTTGCGCGCTTCTTGCGGAGTTCCTCCAGGACGTTCTCGTCCATAACAGAAGTGGAGTTTAGCTCTTCTGGAGAGGTCTCCGGCGTCAGGAGCACCATCTCCGCGATATCTCCGGCCTTCAATTGGGCCAGGAAATCGTCCATCGACATTTCCTCGAGGTTCAGTAACTCTGACACCTCCGACAGGGCTTCCATCGTCACGGAGCCCGCCTTGACCTT
>KV723244.1:815-118061 GCA_000500205.2 Phytophthora lateralis | reverse complement strand
GTGCGCCTTCTTGCGGGCGAACTCTAGCGCCGTGATGAAGCCGATGCCCGAGTTGGCGCCCGTGACCACCGACACTTTGCCGGTCAGCGACGAAATCCGAGAGGCGTCCCACACTGCACTGCCCATTGGTCCGACGCTCGCAGGGGGGTTGGATCAGTATTCGGGTTCCGAGTATTCATACATTCCCAAATTCATTCATTCAGCGTGCCAATGTGAAATGACACTTGGGAGCCACTTTGTCAGGATGCTCTTATGGTTGAAGGCAAGGAGCTGGTACGTGGTTGAATGGAGATGTTCGGCGTTAGTTTGATGTCGACGCGCTACTGTTTAGCTAGTAGTACTTGAGCTGCGTGGCCCTGGCAATAAAAAAGGTAAAATTGTGACTCAAACTGCTCGTTTGTCGACGCTGTTTGGTTTATAGGCTATTACATTACCGCTGAAAGTATCGAGTAGCAAGGTGAAAGTCATAGCAAGACGCCATACAGTAAGTATGACTCCACGTGACGTGACCAAGAGCTCTCAAGACAGCACTGGTTCTTAGTCCTAAGCTTTGGTTTAGTAAGATGTTCTAAGTACTGCCTGCCAGTTGCTACAGCAAGTTTTTTGTGGTGTATCACTGCTGTTTTGTAGTACCAGTGGTAATTGACCACAGCATTCGAGTTGCTCGCATTGATCTAGCAAGTGCACAGGTCACCGTTTCCGATGGGATAGCGCCGATACTGATCGAGCTGTCGTCGAAGTTTTGGAAGCTACATTGGCACGCAGCGGACACATCATCGAGGTGTTACAGTAGCTTTGCCACTGGCTGATCGCATCTCTCCTCAAAGACCTCGAGCGCTGAGATTCACAAGCAGGAATCGAGCTTTGATTCAAAGTTCAGAGCTTGGCCCATCGGCCTATCCATCCCTGCATCGCATGCGTATAGTCCTATCGCCGCAACGCAATTTGCGCAATGTAAGTACTTGTATTCCCAACCGCATCCACCAGTAGCTCGGTGTTTGGCTTGAGCTTGGGATACGTCCGCTCCACCGCCACTTGTCGAAAGTGAAAAAGTCTGCATCGCTGTTTCGGAAGCTCGACGCTAGAACAAAGCTTCGGTTTGATCACGACGGCCGGTGACACTCTTCGGCAACCAAGAGCACCTCTATGCCGGTTCTCTGTCTTGCTATACGACACGAGAGCCCGGTCCTTGGCCAAAGTCGCAGACAGGTCTTGAAACATTTGGCGCTGAATTTGTACAGTATTATAGTCGAAGTGGCGGTGCAAATCCTAGAGCTCGTGCGCACCAAGCGTGCAATTGCCAAAACGTCAGACTTCCCTTCCCCAAGAGTTGACAGGCTGTGACTGACAACCAGCATCTCTTGTCTTGGCGCTTGTCCTTGGCGTGCCTCTCCTCTGCCGACGGGCTCATTTGCCCTTCGACCGCCCAACCGGTTGCATGCTCAAGGCCTCATTCCGCCATTCGCGAGCTCCAGTGATAGATACCGCCTGAAATCATCCACTTGACCGGCGCAAATGGAGTTCAAAGAGTTTCGTAACCGGACAGCGCGTGAGCCCAACACGAGTCCGTACCCGCCCATGGAGCTGTCGCTCAAGGAGAAGGATCTCCTGCGGAAGCTCGCAAGAGACCTGGTGGCGGTGAACCTCGAGGACTTCGAAGAGTTCCTCTTTGAGAACAACGGAGTGCTTCCGGAGCACCAGTGGGAATTCGTGCGTCGTGACGAGCAGGTCGAGACGTATCTGCGTCGTCCCGAGAACTACGGCCTGCGCGGCTTCGGTGCTACCAAGCGGTTCCGCCGTGACACGTCGGACGCCAGTGCAAGCATGAGCAGCACTAAGAGCGAAGAGCTTTCGTCGCTGGACGTAGCAGACATCCGATCCGTCGGATTCAAGGACGGCACGATCGAGGACGGTGTCTACGGTGCCATGAGCCCCACCACGGAAGTCTTCCGGACCAAGTCGGCATACGTCGACGACAAGATCGAGGAGTGCAATGTGCTGGCCGTCATCGACAACGTCACGGATTCCGACCCATTCACGTGCCTAACTGTCCGCTGGCGCGTCACGGAAAACCCGCCGGTCATGCGCACCTTTCTCAAGAGCTACGACCACATCTACCTCGAGGCCACAGGCTTCACGACCTTAAGCAACGGAGACCGCGTGAGCTTCCAGCTTCTGCACTCGATCGACTTTCCGCACTTCACCCCGCCGCTTTCGACGCACTCGCGTGGCCAAGTCGCCGGTATCCTCTTCATGCGCCAAATCGAAAAGGACGTCGTGCAGATTCATGGCCGCGCTGTGTTCGCGATCCCGTTCGAGCGAGCGCGCTCGCTTTTCACGCACATGGTGCTGGTCTCCATGTCCAAGTCGTGCATCAACATTTTCTTTGCTGCCCACATGAGGAAGCTGCGCTGGGCGCTGCATGAGCGAAGGAAAAGGGGTCTCGACATGGGGCTGCTGTCGATCTCGAGCGGCAACGAATGCAAGGTCTGCCAGAAGACGCCCACAGTCCGCAGGGGCTACAACTGCATGCTCTGCGGGGAGTTCGTGTGCAAGTCGTGCCGTGTGTGTCACAAAATCGCGGACATTGGTCCCGACAACAAGCTGTACTGGACCAAGGTCCACGTGTGTCTGTTCTGCATGACGCAGGTCATCAAGTCTGATACGTCGATTACGATGCGCTCCGAGATTGCCGCAGGTGAGTACCCGGACCGAGAAAAGGCCCTGTAAGCAGCATGCGTGTTTCGGCAGTTAGTAGACAGCGGTACGTCGTGTGCCATTCGCCATTACGACGTCAACTATTATATATTTTTGGTTGATTCATCAAGCTGGGTGTTCCTGCATGGCTGCATGCATAGTGATGCCATATCTCGACATCAACGCGTCCAGATGTCGTAAGGTATTACCACAGCCATGTGAAACGCTGCAAACGATGGTACTTCAATCAGGCAGCGAAGGCAAAGTCATTTGCTCCTTCGTCGTTCGCTTCTTGCTTCTGTTTGGTTGCTGCTGCGAATGCAACCCACACCGGGCAATGGTCTGAGAGCTCGTAGCCACATTGTACACGAGACATATAGGTCTGCAAACGCGGTAGCATCGTGTCCTGCGGGTTCTGCACCGAAAGGCGAATGCTCTTTGATGGAGGATAGTATCGCCAATCAACGCGGAGCACGCCGCTATCCACGAGGTAGCCAGAGGCCTTGCAAACAGTACTGCTGTAACTTCTGAAGTCTGCGCGATCGATCCAAATATTGTCGTAGAGTCTGCCGAACACCGTAGTGGATAGTGGTGAGCGGACCAGGGCCATCCTGTGCGATCCGAGGCTTCCAAGCACGTCTTGCGGCGACAGATTAAAGTCCCCCAGCACCACCATTTTCCTTTCGTTGGGCATCGTCTCGCTCAACTCGGTCGCCAATCTGTTAATTTCCACAATTTCAGCATGCCGCTTTGCTTTTTCTCCAAAGGAAACGTGCACATTCATCAAAGAAAGCTCCAATTCCTGCAAGCCTGACTCTGTCATCGCTCGAAAAGTGGCAACGCACGGTGAGCGAGTAAACACGTTGCTGCCACTTTTTAGGAGTGAGCACTTCTTGACGAGTCGGACTGCGCAGCGTCTGAAAAAGAAGGCGTAGTACTCGGCACGCTTCTTGGAACCTGGTGACTTGCGCCCCACAGGATCCGACACTACATAGTTCCACCCAGGCAGCATTGTCTTCAGCCTCTTTAAAACAATCAGGTCCCTCACTTCCTGTAACGCGACAAGGTCAAACTCATCTACAGTATCGGCAATGCGCTGTAGTAAATGCGTCTCCTTCCGCCGAGAGATGTTGCGAATGTTCCACGACGCCACAATCAGCGCTCGGTCCCCACCGCCACCATTTTTCTGGAACACACTTCCTCGTACGTCGCCCTCAATCTCCCGGCAAAAGTGGAAATTCTCCTCTTCACTGTCAGAACTCTCATTTTCACTCTCTTTTCCCTTATATTCACCTGCCACTTGTGCACCCGCTTGAATTTTCACGTAGGATTTCTGGCCGATACCTTTCACTGCCAAGAGGTCTTCCTTGCGATGGAACGGCCTGGCCTGGACGATCCGCTGAGCCAATGTCGGTCCCACCCCCTTGAGCTGCTGTAATTGCACCTTTGAGGCAGCATTTAGGTCAATTTTATTTCCACTGGTTTTAGCCTCAACTTTTGTATCGGAGGGAGTTTCGTCCACGAAAACGTGGTTCTGGGCCGCGATGGCTGCGAATTTGACGGGGCCGATGCCTTTCACGCGCAATAACTCCTCGACTGACGAGAACGGACGCGACTCGATGATCAGCCGCGCGGTGACGCAGCCCACGCTGGGCAACTGCTGCAGCTCGCTCGGTGTTGCCGCGTTCAAGTCCATCGATCCACAACTGCAACTTTTTGCAAACTTCCAGCAAAAATAGTTTTAACCAATCATACTATCCCGAATTCTTGGATCCGTTCCCGAAATGTGGGGAACGGGGATTCCACAGTTGTACGTTGTCAGAATGTTTTTGGTGGACCAGCAGAAACTAATTTTCTGACGTGGCGTTCACTCAAATTTTGCGCTTACTCGCTCTCGTCACACGGTATTTACAGTCCATTACTGCTATGCCGGTGATGGAGGTGACTGAGGTGAAAACCCGTCACACCAAATTAGTCACTCTGTAGAAGGACTTTGTCCGCCGCTGTCACTCCAATAGTTATACAGAGAATACGCGCAAGCGACCAGGACAGCTTTGTCGCTTGCAATTCCCCGTTCACTTGCTACGCCCTTTCTAACCTGCAATCCAAGAAAGCCGCAGTCAGTAGTTCGGCGGACGAGGTTGAGAGCTGACCTCGGTCCCGGGGAGCTTGCGCACGACTTCATTTTCCAAGCTCCCCCGAACCAGGTGCGGGCCTTAGCCATGCCCTCTTCAGCGTCATCAGCGTCTCCCGGTGGTTCTGCGATTGCCTCACCACCGCCTGCCGTACCAGATTCGACAGCACAAAGCGCGACAACACCAATTCCTGCTGAGCTGGTGGAGGGAGTGGCGAATCTGGACCAGAGCGCAGGTTGTAAGCAAGAAATGGAGCTTGAAGGCACTACTGCGTACAACACTCAGCCCGGAGGAGACGTAGCTAGTGAAGCGAACATCTGGGACATCATCGTTGACTCTCACACGAACCTCGAGAGCTATGGCGACCAGCAGTTCGACCACGAAATGGCGGAGCCGATGCCGAGCCTTTCATCTCAAATCTCGTCGAGCACGACTACCGACACGATGCTGATGACTTCGTCGCACTTGCAGCTTCCGTCGTCCAACCTCCCGCCTGCTTATGACGAGTACGACTTTCTCTATTTCTCTTAATCGCTGCAATCATCTCACACCTGTTATGCATTGTAGCTATCAACCATCGATCGACACGAGCTTGATCAGTGGCGGGGTTTCGCCAACAATGCTGATCAACAACCACTCGTACTCCGGAACCACAGCGCCAAACCACTACGTCGCCTTCAAGGAGCGACGGGACGGCACACCATTCCGTACGTGTCCCTGTCACGCTCGCGAGTGTATTCCATCTAACGTTGTGATCTCTACTGCAGCACTGTCAAAGCCTATCGTTCGCGAAGACGGACTTCTTCTCGTGGGCACGGAAATCGTCGAGCCGTCAATCCAGACCGGCGAGAAGAACAGGATTTTCGTGACAAACTTCCTGAACTCAACCGGTCATGCGCAGCAGCCATCCAACATAATGGTGGAACAGGTATGCGATCCCGCTCAAACAGGCGATTTATCTTGATTTCTAACACCATCGTTGGTTGTTTTTCCTGCAGGAAGTTCGTGACATCCAGTGGATGAGCACTCAAGCCGCCATCATCGCCGTCGGCAAAGAGATCCACCTTATTCAGCTGGGTGATCCCTCCGTCGGTGAACCGTGCAGGCTGCAAGGTAAAATCAAAGTTGTGGAGGCTTCAATACAAATCGTGCGCGACAACTTACTTAGCGATCGGTTGATGCTTGATCTGTACAGACGCGATCAACACTGTCCACTCCGACGCTATTCGCGAGCTCGCTGTCTCACCCCGTACGACTTCGTACGTGCTATCCGGTGGTAAGTTGTTTGATCATAGTCTTCATCTTTAATCGCTGCTGACATGTTTGATGGCCTTCATTCAACAGGTTTTGACGAAACGGTTGTCGTGACCGATCTCCGAAACCAGGCAGACCCGAAAGCTTCTTGTGTGGTTGCGAAGTTTGACGCCTACGACGTCGTGAGTAGCGTTCGCTGGTCACCGACGGACTCGTCACACTTGAGTTGGACGACCGATGGTGGTGACTTTCAAGTCGCGGACATTCGGATCCGCTCGCCTCAGCTCCAAGTACCGCTGTACAGTTTTGTGGTAAGCGGCTGTCTGCAAAACCCTTGCAACGTTTTCGGAGCTAACTTTTTCTGACCATTTGCAGAAAGTGGATAAACTGGGTGGCCTCTTTACGCATGAATACTTGAGCAGCTATAACGTTGCTCTAGGATTCGAGCAAGGCCATGTCGCCCTTATAGACATCCGCAAGCCTCGACAGTCTTCGTGGTACACGGATGTTGCACGTCACTATCGATTATCCGTCTAACCTTGTGTCTTTTGTTGTTGTGGCGATTTCAGTACCTCACTGATTGTTTCGAAATTGACAGCCACTGGCGAGATCCGGCGTTCCAAGTCCAACAAGTTTGCGATGTTTGGCCGCGGCGGGTACGACAAGCTTCAATTGGTCTCTTGATGTCCAGTTGGAGATGAGAATTGACTTCATCACGTTCTGCCTTGCACCCAGGTTTTCGACTGCAGACCTTAACGCAACCGCTGACGGCTGGGATCAGATCACCCTGTACGTTGCTAGCTGAAATCGTAGTGGCGGGTGCTTGCTCTAACGTATTATTTCCAATTAAATGTGTGGCAGGCAACACCAACCACACCAAATCTCGTCGGCTTCGTACAAGACGAGCGGTGACTTCTCTTACGAAAGAGGAGCATACTTGGCTGTGTCCGACAAGTACGTAACATGCGCGGCTGAGTGTGAACGCACCCCAGGGTATAATACTGACGCACCTTCTGTGCCTTTTGTCCAATTCAGCATGGGCATCATGTCTGTTTACACGGATGACGCTATCTTCGGGTCTGCGGCAGCATTCAATAGCACTGGTGGCGGCTGGTAAAGTTGGATTCGTGCGCACCTGGACATTGTGATGAAAAGCAAGAGGTTGTGAACGAAAAGCGATAGCATTATAAAATCCATAACATCTAGTGCTGTTGCATGCGCGAGATCTCTTGCAGTAGTTTCGTGAGGTTGTTTTGCGGCCTTAGGTTGATAAAGGTGTCGAAGTGCGACCATGAGTAGCCATCGGTGTGTGCAACATCACTGCTGGGATCTGAGAGCAGAACATAATACAATATAGTAAGCATTTTCCCAACAAATCAAGCAGAACAAGTATCACCGTTGTACCTGGATTCAATGCAAGCTGGACTCGACCGAGAGCGTTGCACTCGTACCACTCCGTCTCCTTGCTTCGCGATTTGTTAGACAATCCGATCATAGTGGTCGCTAATTGCGTCCTCAAAGCCGGAGATTGTACAGCTTGCGAAAACTTAACGCGCGTGGGGTGCGCCAGCTCCGAGAGGCCAGCCTGAATTCGCTGGAGCGCGTTGACTTGCTGATCAGTACACAGGTAAAGCATCTCGATCAGACGGACCACTGCCAAGCAAGCCTGCTCGCCCTCCTGCTGAAGAAACATATTGCTGTCCTCGTTGTCGTCGGTGTTGTTCTTCTTCTTCTTCGGCTTGTTATCTCCATCGTACACGCGCTGCCAAAGCTGCAGCGCCCAGCTAATCGCTTGGAAAATAACGTTGTTGTTGCGCATTTTGGTGCCCCTGGCACGCGACTTGGCACGTGCCTTTGCAGAGCTCTTCGCCGTGATGCCATCGGTCTGCAACAACGAAAACAGGCGCGTGCGGAACACCCAAGATTTCCCTTCCAGGCGTTCATAGCGTGAGCGGCACAAATGGAGGTCTTGCTGGAAGCAGTAGATGTAAAACTGCAGCACCAGCAAGTGGCGACGCCAACCCTCGTCCTTCTTGGGCTTCCCATCCTCTCCGACGCTTTTATTCCCGCTAACCTCTTGCAGCGCCGTAGCCAACGGCTCCCACTGGTTCGGGAACGTCACCGCGCAGCTACACGACGCCGCCTTGTCGAAAACAAACACTAGTGCCGCATAAATCGCCACCGCGTCACTGTAGGCAATCGCCTCGTGGCTCTGAATGCGGTCGATGAGCTCGGCATAGAGCAAGTCTGACGGATACTCTTTGCCGAGCACCACAATACTGCGGAGAGTAGCAATGGCCACGCCAGGGTCGTTAGTACTCAACGACGTGACCATGTCGAACACTAGTGACGCGTTCATGGACGACTTGAGTGTAGATGACGGCGTGATGGGCTTCAGACCGCCCGACCGGTTGGTAGGGGGCGTGGTGGGGGCCGAAGAGGCCCCAGAAGTTGCACGGCGCTTGGCCGCTCGCTCTGGGGTTTTCTCGGGCGTGGAGAAGAACTCAGTGATGGACTGGCTGCGCACTTTGGCCTTGTTCCTGGCCGGTCGAGGCGGCGTCATCGAGGACTTTGTGGACTTCTTTGAAGGGCTGGGTTTGGTGTCAGAGTACACGGATCTCAGCATCTCCTCAATCTTGACATCACTATCACTGTCACTTCCGCTTAATACGCTGCTGAGGCGACTGGAGGCTGCGCTAGAGGCTGCGCGACGAGGCTTCACTGAAGCTTTCGACTGGTCATTTTCGTCTGTGGATATTGAAATAAATAGGGAGAGGTAGAGCGTGAATGCAATGTGAGAAGGAAGGGGAGAGTTTGATGCGTCGGGTACAGGGTCGTAGGATGCTGTACGTACCGTCGGAGATGAGAATAACCGTGTCTGTGGCGGCGTCGGCCGCCTCCGCCGGCTTGAGTTCGTCGGTCATGCGTTTTGTGAATGAGGAAATTATATGCGTGCACCCAGGAAGTTTACTACCTCGTTTTAGTGCCTATGTATTAGTGACTTGCCTTGCATTCTACAGGTTGAGCGCTGTCGTGGCGTTCTTACGTGTCGGAGAGCTGCTGGGTGGCCCTCCTGTTGTGTTTTTTGCACTGTCGTTGCTAGTAGCGGCGTTGAATTGTTGGCGGAAGACGTCCGAGTGCATCACGGTTACGTTTTTGGTTGGATCGTCATCGTCGTCCTCGTCTTCTTCTTCGGGAACTGCTTTGCCATCCTTTGAGCGATGGGCATTGATTCCGCTCTTGAGAGTAGAAGGAGGTTCAACACCGCACAGTTTGGACAGTGGTAACGTTGCAGAGTCTCGTTGCTCCCTTCTTCCTTGATACTGTCGTAGTCGCCGCAAGGTGTCGCTGCTGTTAGGGGCCGCGGAAGCCTCCGTCTCCTCGAGTATTTTGGCCATGATGAACTGCATGATACGCTCCTCGATGGCGCCAATTCTGCACATCATTCCTGATCCTCGTATGGTCTGGAGAGTATCCCATCGACGCAATGATATTAGAGCAGGAGGAGTTTCAGGAATATGGCAACCTACCACGCTATCAAACACGTCTTCACTGCGCTCATTCGGGAAAAACTCTTTGTAGATATCGTGAATGGGATCTCGAAGAACTTTTACCCTGAAGTATACCATGGAATCATCGTGTAAGTGCGGGGACAAGCTCGTTGTGAAAGAGATGTGCTTCAGCAACGTACGCTTCTGTAAAGATATCTGCGTCCTTGGCCCAACGCTTGATATGAACTTCGTCTATGTCGAGATGCTTCTGGAGATCTATCACAAGTTCGAACCAGGAATTCCTTTAAGCTATGCACAAGTGAGTCATAGTACACGAAGAAAGTCAAATCCATACCGGAGGGTTTCTCCGCATCATCGCCCGTTGAGTCGTTCTCACTGGCACCACTAAGCCGCGCGATATCATCAGTAAGTTGAGCAATAGATTCATTCAGCGCTTCATCTTCCAGTGAAATAAGCGTTAACATCCACAACAGCATCAGGAACGATAGGAGCTTACTTGCTGCGGTTTGCGCTTCAATTTGCGCGAAGACTTCCGCTTTTGTGCGCTCTTGCTCGTTGTACTTGCGGATAAACTCGCTCAACGTTTTCACACTCGTTTCCTCGATGATACGATCCAGTAGTCTCTTTTTTTGCTCAAAAGACACAATCTTCTGCTCCAAGGTGACCTTTTTCCACTTTGAAGTTTTACTGCAGTGCACAACTCGTTCGTATTAGGCCCAACGAGACCGTGTGTATTACATGGAGACTGGTCACTTACCTCACATGTGTCCGACGGTGGGCGATAGTGTTGTGGAACATGCTGTATTTCTAGAGAAACAAGCACCCGAGTTAGTCACACACAAGAATCGTATCAGAAAGCTATAGGCACTTACATGAGACATAGTGGAAGGTTGATCATGCGACAATCCTTGTTTCTCCGCCTTCACGATGTCTTCCACTTGGACGAGCAATCGCTGCCGTTCCAGTCGAAATGCCTGCTTCTCCGTGTCAAATTCCAGGTTCGACGCAGCAATCTCGCTCTTTATCTCGACTGCTCGTCGCTTTAGCTCCGCGGTCTCTACTTGTGCTCGCTTCACGTCTTCTTCAGCTTCATGAATATCCTCGAGCATTTCCTTCTCGTTCGCCAACGCGTCCAATCTTTTCCGTCGAGTTTCATCGATCAAGTTCCGCAGCTTCTGAAGCTCCACGGATCGCTCCGCAACTGCAACTTTCAGACGCTCTTCCGTCTGTAATTGCCGCTCCTTAGCCGCTGCATTAACTGGTGGACGCTTTGTCACACTGTTCTCTTGTTCCTTTTCCGCCTTTGGAATTGTTGGCAGTTGTTTAATAGCTCCCTTGGCACTGGTTGCAGTCGACAACGCCAGCGCTGCCAATACTCCCTTCCCCACTGCAGATTCCTTGACCTCTGTAGGCTGCTCTGCCTGCTTCCCCGTCTTCTTCCTCTCCCTGAGCTGCTTATTGGCCTCGGCCAACTTGGTCTCCAGCTCCACGAGCCTTTTCCTCTCCGTCTGCACCTTGATGAGCGCCAGATCTCCCTCCGTCCGGATCCGATCCAGCTCCTCTTCGTATTGCGAATGCAACGGACTGATTAAATCATGGTGCTCCACAGAGCTCTTCTTCTCCGCATCCTTCGACACCATTATGAGTTCCGTTATGTCTGTTGAAGTTTGTGTAGCTACTTTGACGATCAAATTCAGTAATCATTCACGTACATCGATCTTCATCACTGTAGGTCTAAATCTCTAACGTGGTGAACATCAAATTGGAATGGCGAACGCAACGATCGCGGCAGGCTCGAGCCTGGCCGGCACGCAGACGATCGCGGGCGTGCCCGTAGAGCTGGGGCAGCCCGTGCACGTGAACACCAAGAAGCAGCTGCAGCGGCAGATCAACCAGATCGTGGGCTGGAACGACCTGGACCGCGCGCCCATGAACGTGGCGCAGACGATGCTGCGCGGCAACGAGCACCAGGTGGGCGAGCACCCGTATTTTGTGTGCGAGAAGTCGGTGGGCGTGCGCTACCTGGCGCTGCTGGTGCAGGGACGCTGCTACATCATCTCGCAGAACTACGATATCCGCGAGGTGGCGCTCTTTTGCCCAGTCCGGCCCGACCGACTGCAGCCCGGCGTGGACCGGAACACGGTCGTGCCGCATCAATGGACTATTCTGGACGGACTCATGGTCTGCGATAAAGACGGCAGTAAATCAGCGCTCACGCTACTGCTGTACGACATTCTAGCGCTCAATGGCAGCCCTGTCATGACCTCCAAGCTCCAGGACAGACTCAAGCTCATCCAGAACGACGTCGTGGGCCCACGCAAGCAGCTGCCACCCCCAAAGGGACAGCCGCCGGACATGTTCCAGCTCGTACTGCAGTCCATGTACCCCATCAACCGCGTGGGGCACGTCATTCGCAGTATACTTCCCAGAGTCTCGCAGACTCGACACAATGCGGGGCTTGTGTTCACCCCTGTGCTGCTGCCGTACACTCCGGGGTATTCTAAAGGACTGTTCAATTGGACACCGACAGCGATGCTGTTTGCCGATTTTCAGCTGGGTGTAGAGTGGCGAGGACGCCCGCCGAAGCCAGGTTTCAAGTTGGTGATCCATGATAAGCGAACTCAAGTCTTCCATGACTGGATCACGTTCGCACCAGGTGAGATGGAAGCTTTACCGTGCTGGCGCTCAAGGTGACTGATTGTTCTTATTGTGGGGGATGGCATTAGATGACTTCGAGACCTTCCGGCAGGATAAGAAGGCGTCATCGCGCATTGTGGAATGTGTCTACGACTCGGAGTGGCTAACGTACATCCCGTCGCATGACAAGAGCACATGGGATTCTGGCAGTGCAGAGTTTAATGCTACCGATCGCGGTGCCGGGTGGAGAAAAGGTATGCACGCTCTTTCGGTTGCTCGTTTCAATTTCTTACCTGCTGCGTTTTGTTCACTCAATTGAAAAAAAAAAAAGGTGGCTGGAGATTTATTCGATGCCGTCCGGACCGCGGGATGCCGCTGGAGCGCAACTTCCTGTCCATGATTGAGAAAGCGATTGGCGAAGACATTAAGCTCGATGAAATCGAGCGCTTTTTCCCTGATGACCCAGCCAAGAAACCAATGGCGCAACTGAAAAGTCGCCACGATACCCCGTCGGCGTCAGATGTAAGTTATTTTTCGTTGTCGGTACCTGCTGCTGTGTTATCGTGCTGCTAATCTGCTACGTGCGCCACGTACAGGAGTTTGCGCCTCCTAACAAGAAGAAGCGTGGTGGCGGTGCTGGTGGAGGTCAAGGGCCAGGTACAGGAGTGTGCTACGACTTCCAGAACAAGGGTGTGTGTCAGCGCGGCCGCTTCTGCCACTTCTCGCATTGTGCCTGCAATTCTACGTGTTCGTGCACGCCGACCAAGAATACATATGGTAATGAAGTGTTGACCTGCGAACAGATTCTGGGGCTTGGGGGCTAACTGTTTATCTCGTTGTCGTTTTGCAGGCCAACGACCCTCCTACAGACGAAATGACTACGATGCTCCGCCATCTCCAGAAGTTCCGCCTACGTCGGCCGCTGACGCGACCGCAGTGCCGGACAAATCTCCGTCATTGCGTCACACGAACTCGTTTGAGCAAGATTCCACACTAAAAACCGACGCAGCTCCAGGAGAGGAGGAAGAAGCTGGCGAGCTTACGGACAACAGTACGTCGTTTGCTATCCAATTTTGGCCACTGCGTCACTGACGTTTCTTTGCCCTTGTGATGCTAGACAATCTGCATATCAACAGCATCTACGCGCCTCTTGAAATCTTTGACAAGGAGACGATTGCTGCCAAGCGTGCGCAACTGGCAGCTCTTGGCAACCGCCGAATCTGGGCAAGCCTCGGACTCGAAGACAAGCCCCAGCGCACGCGCCCTTGCGGCCTCATTGTGTCGAAATCTGGTGAAGTAGCGTATGTCCGTGCGTTGGAGAAATAAGCTACCGATGCAGTTTCCGCTTCATTACTTTACGTCACGGAATACAAATAAGAAGAGTCCACTGATATCCGACAATTGCTGCGTTGACCTTGTGGCAGCAAACGCGTTGCGTGCTACCTTTGAGTCTACTGCTGCTTGGGTGCAGCCTTCCGCGGGAGGTCCTCAAACACCATCGTGCCGTCCTTCAAGCCCTGAATCTCGTCCTTGGTGAGGAATCGTCCTCCAGGCCCACGCGGCCGCCGCATCGCGTGCTTGTGCCGCGAGTCGTGCAGATAGGCCTTGCGCTGACGAGGGTTTCCTAGCTTAGCCTCCAGCTTTGCCCGCTGCTGGCGACGGATCATAATGCGGTGATATTGCTTGGCGTTCACGTAAACCGGCTCCTCCTCTGTAGCTTCGGCCGAGTTGGGAGTCGTAGGACGAGGGAACATGGACTGCGACAGCTGCAGCAACAGGAACAAGTCGTCAGAACACAATCTACCACCATTACACGTTATACAGACTCACCATGTAGGGCTGCATCATGGCGCTCGAGCTGTACATGGCCCGGAGCTGCTCACTGTTCGTTTGTTGCTGCAAAAGTCCAAGCCAAGCGGAAGTTAGTTACATATTTCACACATAGCCTCACCACTCCAGCTAATTCTTCTTGCTTACCATCTAAAACGCAGCGAATGAGAAGCAAGACGAGAGTAAAGAGAAAGAGAACAAACAACCGGTCAGCATCGCCCCACGACAAGACGAGGGGATACAAGACGCTCACCAGTTGTTGGATGTACTGCTGCTGCTGCTGTTGGAAGAGCGCAAGTTGCGCCTGGAGGTCGGCCTGGGACGCCTCCGCGCCGGCGTTGGGGGTGGACGTGGGGGTGGTGGCGTCCGTGTCCGTGAAGACCAGCTTGGTGTCCGTTCCGGTGTTCGTGGTGTCCTCCATTCTGCAAATAAGCGTACACAGGGTGAGTGAACGTGCAGGCACTGCCCTCAACGTCCAATGAGGCCCGGATACACACTCGCTGCCGTCTTACCTGCTGATGTCTTTGTTCTGAAATGAGCGCGAAATGGGCAGCACAGTTTTGAACAACTAGACACAATTTGATTGGCTGAAACTGAAGTTGGTGTAAACGACACAACACAAACTTGAAGCGACGCCACCTCGGCAAAAAGCCCATGAGAGGCAACGCCAACTCGACGCAGATCCGCGTGCTCGATGGGGCCGCACTGGTAATGTACCAGGCGCAATGGTGCCGGCTATCGAAGGAATTAAGAGCTGACAAATATGCGTTGTGCCTCAGAGAGCACTCTCGACGGAGCTCAACTCCAGCAAATATGCCATCGACGCGCACAATCGCTCGATCGGAGAGCTTGGCAACCTGTCGGAGGTGCAATCAAGGCTGGAGCTTATTGTGAATTGTTGTTCCTGATATAATATGACCTGCGTTTCTGGCTGTTTCACTACAGCTGCCGAAGCTCTGTTCGCTGGACGTGTCGTTCAACAAGATCACGTCGCTGCGGAACGTCAGTACGGCGAGGGAGCTGCGAGAGCTCAAGATTTACAACAATAAGCTGACCAACACAATCGGGTTGAAAGCGTACGTTTACTACAACAAGAGGTTATTAGAGTTGCAAAGGGGCCAACTATTGTTGTTGTTTCAAGCAACTCGAGTCTGGAAGGTCTCCAGATGAACGACAACCAAATTGAACAGATCTCCGGTGATTTCTTAGCGCTTGGGAGACTCAAAAATCTGTGGCTAAACGGCAACCAAATTGCGTCCGTCCAGAACCTTCGCGGGTGCAAACTCCTTGTGCACCTGGACTTAGGCCGCAACCGGCTGCAGGGTGCTGTATCCGAGGTTTGTTCCGCGCAAACTTGGTCGTTGCTAGCGTACAGTATGATCGAGCAATAAGTAACTCTCTTGGTCTTTGCGGTAGGGGCTGGATGCACTCACCAATCTGGAGCAGCTGAACCTGACCGGAAATGAACTGACATCGGTTGGTAACCTCGCTCACCTCACGAAGCTGGAAGAGCTGAACCTGTCAGAAAACAAGCTCACATCGTTGCAAGGCATAATGCCCCCGAATCTAGTTGTACGTCTTCATAACACTGCGTGCCACGTTGCTAACTAACTGTATAACTTGTGGGTGGGTTTCATCTCCAGGTGCTTCGAGTTAATGGAAACCAGATTTCTGACTTCCAAGGTTTAGTGACACCGCTGGAAAAACTTAACGAGCTTTACGCACAGGACAATGTCATCACGGACTTGGACCTGCTTCCTTCCCGTTGCGCTCAACTCGAGTCCGTCGACTTGCGAAATAACCAGATCACCTTGAGTTCCCAGATTGTGGTCCTAGCAAAGTGCGCAACACTGCAAGATATTTGGCTGCTGGGAAACCCCTGCTGTTTTTCAAGCAGGTACGCTATGAGCTCTGAAGTTGCAACAAGACTGTCTCGCTGATGTAAAACGTTGGTGATACCCCCGTCCGTCTGTCTATTGTGATTGCATCAAGCTACCTTATCGACGTTATGATAGCTTTTCCGGAGTTAAAGACTCTGGATGCGTTCACAGACGCACAGTTGCAGAGCCACCGCGAGAAGTTGAAGAAAGGCATCATCTCCCAAGAAGAACTGCTCAATTCATCAAGATCTTCAACACCTTCATATCGCCCAGGAACGGCATCATCTCGGCCTGGTAGTGCACGCGCGCTGACACCCACCGATTCCGCTCCTGTTTTCCATACGCCTTCTGCCCGAATTGGTAGGCAGTTGCTGTTGATTTTATATTTTGTGCGGTGTCTGACCCGTTCCTTTTGTCTGTGGATGCATATGCAGGTAATCTAACAAAGCTCACAAGTACAGATGAGCTTACCAAAGTCCAGGAGGAAGTTCGCGATCGGCTGCAGAAGATGAAACAATTACTCCATCGTGTGGGGAGCAACAGCGAAGAGGCCGCAATCCCCGAGAAAAAGGAGATGATGAAGGGAGCAATACCTGTCCAGCGACGTTCATCGGCTCCAGCGGACTCGATTTCAGCAGTCATCGCAGCCAAAAAAGGTGACCCAGCTGCCAAGGTGGGAAAACAACAAAATCATGATGCTGCAAAGCTCGCTTCTACGGTATCGTCGTCCACAGCCTCTGGGCGTTCTGCAAGTGAGACAGAGCGGATCCCAAAACTCGTGCATCGAGCGCGAACAGTGCAGTCACTGATCAGAAGGTCGTGCGTGGACGCGGGTACAGATCCTCTTGAGTCCCTCATGGGATTCAACAAGCCCATTACTATTTACACGCCGGCTCATGGCTGTGAGATGGAGACACAAACCGCGTTACCGCCAGCACCTCTTTTGTCAGTCTCAAAGTCGGGTTCCCTTCGTGATCTGGAATTCAAATTTCCTTCGGCGCAAGAAAGTAGCCACGAGCGCAACAACGAAGAGAACACAGCGCACGACGAAACAATTCCAGAGGTCGAGAAGATCGAGGTCCCATTGGAGCCTCAGGCTGGCGGTGCGATCGAGTCTGAGATGAAGCATTTTCTTATGCAGCATGCGGTGGACAGCACTCCCTCCAGCGACAACCAGAACATAGCTGAAGAACAGCCCGAAGAGGATATCCACCCCGCCAAGTTCTGGTCCGATTCTCCTCGATTGGATCCCACAAAGACAGCGGAAAAGCGCAAGCCTCCGACCTCGCTTTCTAGAACTGGCTACCGGTCTTTTCGCATGCCCTCACGACCCAGAAGCTCCGATAGCGTAGCTTGATCATCAAAGACAGAAACCGAGATGGCAAGCTAAACGCTGCATTACGTGAGGATTGAATGCCTACCGTAGTACATTATATCGCTCCTGCTATTCTCTCAACCAAGTAAGCTCACGGTGTTACTCCGTAGTGTTCATCGCGTTTAACGGTCCCGCCTTGCGCACTGCATTTTCCACGTATCTGGGTAACAAGGGGTTAGCTCTGTCTCAAGTGACCAGCAAGGACCAACTTCACCTACCTCAGACTCCTCTCGACAGCGGTCATCTTCGCGTTTAGATCTGCGAGGCGAGCTTTTGTACTTGCATCTGGATGCACCAGGGCACACACAGCCTCAGTAAGTAGCAATAGCGCTAGGATCTACACTCTGAACAGACGCACGGAAGCGGTTGATAATCTCCACGACGTTCAGCAGCTGGAGCTGCACCCGCTCAATCTGCTCGGCCATCGCCCAGTCCTCTCGAAGCACGAGCGTCCGGGCGCTGCATCACACTCACAACATCGCATTAGACAGGAAGGGCCTTCACAGCAAGCATTACAGGCACCCACGCCATGGTATCTCTGCTTTGGCGCTTCAGCGACCTTTGATTGGTGCAAACAACTTCAAGGTGAAGAGTGATGGTCTTCTCTGCGACCGTCTTGTGAATCAAATCATTTCGCAATCCACGAGTATGTGGCGGTACGTGGCTCGCTCCCCACCCCCTATCGCTCCATGGAGCCGCTGTACGTCGTCTTGCGCCTTTGATCGCGACGTATACGGGCTCTTCATCGACGGAGAGTTCGTGTCTGCTTCTGGAACGGGCGACGACGCTCGCTTGGAGGTGGAGAACCCCGCGACAACCGAGCGGCTTGCGTATGTGGCCAATGCTACGGCGGCAGATGTGGATCGTGCTGTGGCTAGTGGGCAACGCGCGTTTGAAAGGGGGTTGTGGTCTCGGGCCTCGGTTGCAGACCGCGCGAACGTGCTCAATGATATCGCGAAGGCGCTGCGGAAGAGGACCCCGGAATTTGCGGAGAAGGAAAGTTTGCAGACCGGAAGGCCGATCAGAGAGATGAGAGCGCAGCTCACGAGGATTCCAGGTGCAATAATTGTGAGGGCTTTGCGTGGGTGATGCTGTTAAAGACTGACGTTGGAGGGGATGGTGGCAGAATGGTTTGAGTACTTTGCGGCGTTGGCACGGACGTCGGAAGGCACGGTGCCGCCGTTTTCGGGGTCTTATGTGAACTACGTACAGCGTCTACCGCTCGGGACTGTTGGACTGGTTGGTTATTTGGTAATAGCATAAGTAAGAGCACGCTGATACTGAATTTCGGTGCTGTGTGCTGATACAGATCACACCGTGGAATCATCCGTTGCTCATTGCGGTGAAAAAGCTTGCTCCTGCATTGGCAGCGGGCAATTCAGTTGTTGTGAAGCCGTCGGAGTTGGCGCCGCTCACTGTCGTGCAGCTTGCTGAGTTGTGCCACGAAGCAGGTCTTCCCGCAGGAGTATTTAACTGTGTTCCTGGGCTAGGACCGGTGTCTGGACATGCCCTTACTGAGCACCCGTCAATCAAGAAAATTGATTTCACGGGTGGGACGACAACAGGAAAACGTGTAGCTGCGACAGCAGGTGGAAATCTTGCTACCGCCACAATGGAGCTTGGCGGCAAGGCGCCGGTCGTAGTCTTCGATGATGTCGACGTGGATGAAGTGGTGAACGTGGCGGCATTTGCGTGCTTTATCGCTAGCGGACAAACATGCGTCGCAGGCGCGCGATTGATCGTGCATGAAAGTATTTTTGACGTGATGGTTGACAAGCTAGTCGCAAAAGTACGGTCGATTCGCCTGGGCGACCCGATGAACGACCGAACGCAGATGGGAACTATCATTTCAGATCCACATCTCTTGCGTATTCATGCAATGGTCGAGCGTGCTAAGCAGGATGGGGCCACAGTACTGTGCGGAGGACGGCGTGCTCCCGATCTCAAGGTGCGTTCAATGGTTGCTATGTTTATGGACCGGGTCAGCCGACTCACGTATTGTGCAGGGATACTTCTATGAGCCGACGGTGATCACAAACGTTACGTCAAAGATGGAAATTGTCCAAGAGGAGGTATTTGGTCCTGTTGTGGCTGCGTATTCATTCAAGGTGGGTTTTCCGAAGAGTTCCGGATATAGGGTCTTAATTGCGATGATTGTTTTCGGCTTGTTGTTGGTTCTAGGACGAAGCCGAAGCTCTTGAGCTTGCAAATGATTCACGCTTTGGACTTGGTGCTGCTGTGTGGACGAATAATATCAAGCGTGCTCACCGCGTGGCGAACAGCTTGGAAGCAGGGATCATTTGGGTAAACGATCACCATCGCAACGACCCATCGAGCCCCTGGGGAGGCGTGAAGGACAGTTGCATGGGGTAAGTGCGTCACCGTGCAGTGAATGGCAGTTATCATAACCGTGTTATTGATTGTTGATGTTTGTTTGCTGTGGATTGCAGGAGGGAGAATGGCCTGGAGGCGTATCGATCGTACTCACAGGTAAAAAGTGTGATGGTCGGGTTTGGCAACGAAAAGTTTGATTGGTTCGTCGACGACACGGTTCGATACGGATGATCAGTGGTAGCGTAGCGTACTAGGATGCAACTTCAACTTGAATGGTACACTGTGCCACCACCACATAGCGTACTTAGCACGAACTCTGTTCGTCACATTTTACTTGCAACCCACACCTGATTCCAATGTGGGGGACGTCGGCTCCAGCGGCGCCTGCAGCCGCTCCTGCGGCCCCAGCGTCCATGACAGCTAACAATACCATCTTCCTGATCTGTAAGCTCCCCCGTGCCACCTTCGCGATCTTCCACCTCTCTCTAGAAGAGAAGTTACATCCATCTAACCTCCGTTCCGTATACTTGTGTCGCAGTGCTCGGCATGTTCCTCATGGCAACGCTTCTTCCCGTGCTGATGGCAACATTACTCCGGATGATTGCGCTCGTGGGTGCCTTCCTCTTCGCCGCCGCGTGCACCAACCCGTCGGACCAGTCGTTTGCTGTGTGGATCAGCCAGCAGAACGAACCCGCGGACCTGGTGCCGGATGCGTCGCTGGGCGTGTCCAAGTGGTTCTCGGCCGTGTACCAGACGGCCAAGTCGCTGGTGCGCAATGATCCACTCACCTGGCGCTTCCACAATGCGCTGGTCTTTAGTGTCGTCTTTGTGCCGTCTCGAGAGCGTCACGCCTTGGGGGGGTTCGGGACATGGCGCTGGGCGGACGAATCCGGCGACTTTATCAAGGCTCTGTGTCGTGCGCCATGGGTGGAAACGGTTTCTCGTGGAGGGGTCATGTCTGGCATTGAAAAATACCTCGTGGGAGGCTCTGGGTCGGCTCCTGTGAGTGACGACGGAGCGCTGAGGCGGAGGCGAGGTGGAGCACCGACGGGATTCCAGACGGGAGTGGGGGGGTCGGAGACCGAGTCGCACCGACACTTGAAAGCGAAGGCCTTGCAATGCAAAGTCCGCAAAGATTGGAAGAATGCGGCGGTGTTTTTTCTTGAAGCCGCGAAGGCTGCGAGCGGTGTGCTAACACGAGGAAATTACGAGCTGGAAGCGGTCTGGTGCACGTTGGAGCAGGTTGATACGTACCCGAACGATCAGAGTGAGTTGGTTGGCAAGATTCGACGTGTGTGCGACGAGATGGCTTCTGCAGGGTACTTTGACGAAGCATCGCGCGGTTTGTCGGAATTGGCGTTGAGACTGAAGCGCAGATTCCCCGTGGATTGCAAGAAGACGACACTTGCGAAGGAAGTAGCGGAGCTCTACGTGCAGGCTAAGAATGTAGCTGAAGCTGGTGGCAGTGTGCACAGTGCTGCGGAGAACGGGCTGTGGGCAGCACGGGTGTATGCCGATGCTGGTTTGTGGATGCTCGCCGAGGGGTGCTTTGAAGCAGTCGGTGACATCCGTCGCTCTAACCAGCAGTATGATCTCGCGAATGAGGCGTATGGCGATGCTGTTCTTTGTCGTCTAGGTCAGCTAGATATCGCTGGTGCCGAGGATATGCTCAATCGTTTCACGGAACACATGGGCGAGACTCACCGCCCATCTGACATGGATTACTTGATTTCGAGCTTGCTGAAAGCATGCAACAAGTGGTCTCCGCAAATTCTCGAGACGGCGTCCAAGCGCTACGACTCATTGCATCGGTTGGCACCTTGGCAGGTAAGAACTTGGTTTTGCTGTTATGATGTGGTGACTTGCCTAACTACTTGGTAGTGTAAATGCCTTGCCAATTTGCAGGAGAAAATGAACAATGCGGACCTGCGGTAGATTGGGGCGGACGGTACAGTAGACAACATGAAAACGAGATCAAATGATAATGAGATTCGCCACCTTCACGTAACCAGTGTCTTCATGTCGTGGATTCTGCCATCCAAGTACGGATAGGAAGATTGCAGGGCTGTCGCCGAAGCCGTGTCTATCATTTAGGACTGGCCTATTGCTGCGTTCATGTATAAGTGACTCTTGGTGACGAGAAAACGGCAGGAAACGCTCACTGCAGACAGCTCAAATGCATCGTGTGCCCTTCCAGGCGCGCTGAGTCTTGAGCGCTGGCGATGGATCCTGAACTCAAGCGACGCCCCCTGCTTTTCGATGTCCGGCCAGCTCAGCATCGACCGCCGCTGGGGGTGATAAGCCTGGATGAAAGCGGGAAGCTTCAGCGCAAGCATCGAAAACCTCATCAGCTGAACGGTGACGTCTACGATTGCGAGCGTGGGGTCGAAGAAGATGGTAGCGGCGGTAGTGAACCGATATTGCCTGCTGGAGCACTCCCCGCTGTATTCAGCCCACGCCCTGTGAAAAGACCGTACCTTCCGACGCCGTCGAATACGCCGAAGTATTTTCGATGGCAGCCGCAACCAATGTCTTTGCTGAAGCCTTCTCTTGCATTTCCCCATGGCAAACCGCTTGCACCTCCCCCGGCTGTGCCATCTCCAAGCACGCAGCGACGACAAAGCAACTGGAAGATTTCTGTCGATAACACCATATCCACGCTGACATCAAATCGAGGTGAAACAGGTGTCAACGGATCTGCGTCGGACGACAGACTCGCCGTAGACGAGTCGCGGGTGGCTCCATGGCAAGGAGAAAATGCGGCAGTCGAACTGCCTGTTACCCCAGAAAGCAACCATTACCTTTTCGATGGCCCAGTTACGCCACGGTTGAGCCTAACAACTCCAGCAGCAACTATGACCCCATCGACACCAGCTACATCTTCGATGCCGTCAACTCCGTTGATTTCAACTACTTCACGGCATGACCAATTCCGCCAAGCTACACCACTTCGCTCGAGTGAGTCTACTCTCGGGACTCCTAGCAGTAACCCGATCAGCATTGATTCCACGCCTCCTTCCCCTTTGCCAGTATCGACAAGCTTCTCTGGTATCGTAGGACATTTGGGTGATCCCTACCCGCCTCTATCGCTGCCTGTTCCAGAGTCAATTCCGATCCGTCTCCAGCCGTTGCCACCTCCCTCTTCAGTACCAGGAGAAATGAACGGGCAGAATGATCAAGAAAGCCTCTCATCTCCACATTCTGCTGAGCCGAATTCATTGTCGGTTGTATCCGAGCATCCTACCGCAGATGAAATCGAAACGCAATGTGTTCCGGAGCCTGTAAAACCAGAACCTGCTAATGACACGCTCGCGACGCCGATTGTGCTTCGCAAAGCAGGTGGCCAACAACCGCAGGTGTTTACCCATCACGTGTTGCGTGGTGTCATCCTCCGCAAGTATCTCCACGTGAGCAACATTGCCCGTAAACTTCGCGAGACCGAGCAGCATGTACTACGTGTGTCCGCTATGGCCCAAGCAGGTGGTGGAAAGACTGCATCACCACCACCACCAACGTCTGGTCCAACGAGTGCAAGACCGCAAAAATCTTCGCTGGATGGCGAATCAGAAGATGGTACCGGATCAATTGGGGGGTCAACTATAGTACTTCGCCGGCTTGCATCGGTGGATAAAGCTATCAGTCAAGCTGCACATCGAATGCGTTTGATGTCCAGCGCAAGCATCCCTGCTTTGACAGCACAAACTTTGGCCAAGGGCTCGTCGTTACGAACAATAGGCGAAGGAAAACAACTTGTGCCGTCCTCGCAACTTGCTCCGCCAAGGGAGAAATTGCGGCGACGCCCATCCGTTATGCCGGAGATAATTGAAGGCGAATCGGGTGCTATCCCACTACGTGCAATGCTGGATCCAACATCGGCTCACATGTTGCGGATTTGCCGCCATGTTATTGCAAAACGAGCAATGAAATCTTTCTTGCGCCAGGAAATGTCAGTGATAACACAAACCGAAGTGGTATTGCGCGATGATACAGCGTTACAGCGTCGCCCAGCTTCGTCAATGAGTAACCGCGGTTCGGAAAGGCGAAGTGAATCCAATACGAGATTGGCAACTGGAGACAACAAGGTTCCGATCAAAGCCATGGCTCCCGACCTTGTGGAAAGCTTGGCAGCTTATTTGAAGGAAGGTGATCAGCACATGACGGTAGATGAGCTGTTCCTGAAAGCGTTATTGTCGGAGGCGGAGAAGGATTGGAAACGAGCCATCTTACTGGCCTCCGCCTGCGTGGTTATTGAGCGCGAGTTCATCTTAGCAGCTCTTCTTAGAGCGCGCTGCTGTCGTCGACTCGGACTGTGGACTCAAACTATCAAGGATTTGAGCCATGCCCTCCTACTACGTCCAGAAGACCAGCGACTTTATCTGCTGAGAGCATGTCTGCACAGCAAAATAGGTGACGCTGACAATGCTTTGGCTGATGTGAATCGCGCTCTGGTGTTGCATCCGCAATATACGGAAGCTTTGCTTCTTCGAGCTGAAATTTTTCACCGTGGCCGATCTGTAGGTGCGGCACTGCAAGATCTGACGTCTGTATTAGCTTTAGACCGGAGTTGTTGGAGGGCTTATTATGATCGAGCAACGCTGCGTTTGCGTGCCATTGAGGGAGAAGAGCAGAGCCTTGAGTATCATTCCGAACACATGCGCTACGAAGAGTTGGTAGCGGCTATCATCCAAGATTATGTGAATGCGCTTCACAAGGGCTGCACGCTTGTCGAGGTTGTGGAGACAGTCGGCGATCTTACCGTGAGGCTCCTTGAATTCACCGGCGATGTGACTGTGCTACGTCAAGTTATTCGAAACCTCACGCGGCTAGTGCACCTACTTGTTCTTGATCCAAGTGGTGGCATTGGTAAACCACGGACTCCTAAAACGCCCAGTAACAATAGTGGTTTGGGTACAGGGTCCTCGCACGGAGCAGGAGATTATCACTCTTTGTCTACGGTAGAACGCGAGCTTTTAGTGGCAGCTATTCACGCTCAGCGAGGACGATTGTACGCGCTCTCAAATGACAAGGCCAACGCGTTGGAGGACTTCGATCATGCCGTGGTGATGGAGTATCACTACCCCGTCGCTCATTTCTACAGAGGTGCCTTCGCAACATTAATGCTGATGAACGACACAAAGGGAGCAGGGAAGGATGCGGAGATCGCCGCTGCGCACCATGCCAACAACATGCAGCACCTCTCGCGATGCCTTTCTCTGGATCCAACTATTGCTGGTGCATACACGGTTCGTGGTGCACTACATCTTCGGGACCTACGCTTCAATAACGCGTTGCAAGACTTTAAGGCAGCTGTCACGACTGATCCGACATTGTCGGAGGCATGGTTGCAAATTGCTTTGGTGTACCTTAACCATTATCACGATAGCGAAGAATGCATAAAGGCTTGCACGAGTGCGTTGGAGAATGATGCTGGCCTCACTCGTGCAATTTATCTGCGCGGTGAAGCCTACACACGCCAAGGAAACACGGCAGCGGCACTTCGTGACTACACTCGGCTCACGAGAGCGCAACCTAACGACCGCTGGGCACATCTACTACGTGGGAGACTTCAGCTACAGCTCAAACTAGCACGACCAGCGCTTTACAGCTTCATTCGCTTTGTGGAACATGTGGCAGGGGACCCACCAGCAAACCGTCAAGATGTGAGTCCTCCTGGGGGGACGAAACCCTGCGTGGACAATAAACCTAAGGCCGATAGCAAGGGCGCTCTTCTGCTGTGCGGGCGCGCATTCCAACTTCTTTCACGCTTTCAGAGTGCAGTACACGCCTTTGAGCAGGCAGTGACTGAGAACCCGACGAGCGAAAACCTTGTACTGCTGTCCGAGTCGCTGCACTCGCTTGGTGATACTGAAAACTCGTTACGTGTGAGTGACAAGGTCGTTAATGCTGACCCGTCCAGCTTCCGGGGATATGTGCGGCGCGCTCAATTGCTTGTATCCGTAGGGAAACTCGCTCATTCCATGGCTGAGTACGACCGAGCTATTTCTCTAGCACCGAAAGAGGGGCGTGTGTATTACGAACGCGGTGTGGTGCAGATGCAGTTGTATATGCGATGGCGAATAGCTTTCCAGCTAAATTTTGCATCAACTTTGATTGAATCCCCCGATGCAGCGCAGAATATGTCTCGATTCGCACCGCGGCTTACAGCACGTGATGTCGAAATAGATCTAGGCGCGGATGCCATGAAAGATGAAGCACTGGTCTGCAAAATGATGAAGCAGTTTTTCGTTGGTAGCATCACAGACTTGTCCAAGTGCATTCGATTGGAACCCCTCCTCGCAGACGCTTATGTGGATCGTGCCGAGTTAAATGCGCTCGGGGAGGAGTACGATCGTGCTTTTCGGGATTTGGAGACAGCAACGGAGCGTCAACCTAAACATGCGCGTGCTCATGTGAGTCTGGGTGTACTAAAGTGCCAGTTTGCAGCTTACGCCGCCGCGATTGAAGATTTTGATAGAGCCATCAAACTCGAGTCTGTAGCAATCGGAGAGGTGCGTGCGTACGCGCTTTTCAATCGCGGTGTGGCGTATCAGAAGCTTGAGCTCTGGTCTCAGGCCGAGAGATCATATAGTCAAAGTATTTCACTATTTGGGCGAGGACGCGACGTGGCTGCACACCGCAACCGTGCAATTGTACGCTGTCACTTGGGGATTTTTGACAGCGCATTAGAGGATCTGGAAGAGGTTCAGGAAAGCGCCCCAGATGATGACGAGCTTCATGGAGCACTTGGTTTTGCGCTACTGCAGCTGAATCGATATGAGGATGCTGCCAAACATTTCGCCGCCTATGGACGTTTAGGTCGTGACACCTACGTCGATAGCGGAAATGCCTACTTTAACTTGGCAACGAAGAGCGAGACCCACCTGGAGCAAACGCAACACGCGGCGTATCTTGAACGAGCACGACGATTTTACTTGCGCGCTGCAAGACTACAGCCTTCGAATGTCGATGTCCGTCTCAATTTGGCGAACTGCTTACGGAAGGAGGGCGCGTTGCAAGCAGCCATTGTACAATGTGATGCTATCGCACTAGCCCAGCCACTAAACCACGCGTGTCTTGAGAGCAAGGCGCTTGCACTTTTCCAGCTCCCTGGCCGAGGAAATGACGCTGTTGCCTGTATGGATGCTGCTGTACGCTCATGCGTCGCGTCCTCCGCCAACCTAGAAAACATCTTTTACGCTTTCACGAGGGGCGCGATTCATCGCAACGCCTTGGAACGCAAAACAGTTAGACGCAACGGAGCACGTCGGCAATCCAGCGGGATCACGGTGGCCTCACCAACCGATGTTTGCAATGGTACTAGCGCTGCAGCATCATTACTTGCACAAATGGAGACCCCCGCTCCCAAAGTCCACCTCACTGGATCACATAAGCAGATGCTCGCGCTGTACATGCTGAATCGAGGTATAATGCTCGAGAAGATGGGGAATTTGACTCGAGCTCGTCAAGACTTCATCGACGGGTTGCACTTCGATCCGCTCTCGGTGCATGCCCACGTGTGTCTGGGCACGCTGAGTCTCAGGGAGCGTAATTTTGAGCAGAGCGCTGCCGAGTTTCAGCGTGCACTTGATCTGGATCCGTCCTCGGGTGTCGCGCATCTCAACCTCGGTGTTGTGTGCTTATGCTGCAACGAGTTGCCTACTGCTCTCGCGCATTTTGACGCTGCCATCGCTCTTATCCCGCGCTGCAGCTACGCGTACGCCAACAAAGCAGTGGCGCTTGCACGCAGTGGCAACATGGCTGGCGCTGAGCTTCACTTCAAAAAGGCGATTGAGGAGCTGCCGTCGCGGAAGGAGTTCTACCTGGCACGTGGCAAAATCGTTGCTTTACAGAAGCGTTTACACGACGCGATGGTCGACTTCTCAACAGCGCTGTTCCTCGGGTATGACGGCAAACTGTAAACGGCGGGAAATGCCATCTCGAACTTCTGTCCTGTAGCATTCGGCGTGGGGAAGGTTGTATTTCATCGGTAATATGTTGTTGCGTTGATCGCAGCTCCCACCATTT
Source organism: Phytophthora lateralis (assembly GCA_000500205.2). Taxonomy (NCBI): domain Eukaryota; phylum Oomycota; class Peronosporomycetes; order Peronosporales; family Peronosporaceae; genus Phytophthora; species Phytophthora lateralis. The sequence continues at coordinate 90,382 of KV723244.1, read as the reverse complement.
AATATCTTAAAGTCACTTTTCATGCGCCATCACGATTGCAATTCACCTTGTTCCTCTTCACCCTTCTCAACACTTTTCCCACCACAACACGAATTTTCGGGAACGAATTCCCCATCTGGCGACGGCGAGCGGAGTTGCCACTGGTCTTCACTAAAGCTTCGGTCGAAGCAATTTTGACTCGGATCAACGGGCAACACTGAAGCTCCGACTTGGTCTTCAACATTTTCATCTTGACAACTTGAAAAGTCCATTGCAGACACCGGAACGCTGAAACTGGCGGATGTGCTTGCTGTTTTGCTCCGGGGTGAAGGTGCTGGGCTTTCGTCCTCAGTCTCCGTCTCCTCCCCATTGAGACGCCAACTGCGACAGCGGACGATTCCCACCCCGAACCTCGCTCGGTTTGGCCCCACAGCCCATCTCCGACTCAACGGAGGGCGTCGGGGGGCACGTCGACGCACTGAGGGCCGTGGGGTTAGAGCTTCGGCTTCCACTTGTGTATCAACATCTGACAATTCTGGATCAACTTTTGTCACCATTTCCAGGTTTGGCAGTCCACTTGTTTTCGCTTGTCGAGTGCGAATTTTCTGCGGTTGCACCAAAACCGCCACATCCGCGACGTCGGAGGGGCTGCTGAGCAAAATGGCGCCTGGTTTCTTGCTGTCTTCACTTTTGCGCAATTGCGCTCTTGGCTCTTGGGTTTGCGCGCGGCCAAGTTTGCGCCGCTGGGCGGGGATCTGCGGCATGGAGTCATCCTCTGCGAGTCGATGTTTGTGCCCCACGCTGCGGGTGGCGAGGGACTGCGAGTTCATAGTGTGCACTTGGGTGTGGGCGAGAGCGGCTTCGACAATGGCAGGAATGGACAGTTAGATAGCCAGACGCAACGAGTGAGCACTTCGCCCTACATTCGTCAAGTGAAAATAAAACCGTACCGAGTTTTGGGTACGGGTGTTGGTACTTGTAGTGTTGCAGCATTCTGCGAACGAAAATTATCTCGACAACGCTTTATTCCTTGAAAAGGTCCGAGTGTCTGGCAGATTTCGCGGGCCCTTGTGTCCGCATGCTGATCGAACGGCTCTCCCTTGAACGCACTGGGTACAGCGCCTTCGGAATCCCTGTCGTTTGAGTTGATCGTAGTGAGGGGAGTGATCACTCCGAGGGAAACACGACCAGCCAACATTTTCACTTGATGCATGTACGATACAGATACCTGTATCGGTCCCCGGCGAGCTGCCGACAAAAGCTGGTTGCACACGTTCAGCAGCTATTTACCTGTGTAGTGCACCATAAAGTTGGACGTTCACGCTGCGTGAATCACGCAAGAGCGTGGACGTCGTTTAATATTGATCGGACGACCAAGGAGTTCGACATCGATCTGCAAGGATGCCATGGACAAAAAACTTTAGTTATTAATACATGTACATATTCGTTGCCAATGACACCACAATCCTGGCAGCCCTAGCGACACGAGTAGGTACAGCTGACAGTTACTCAGGTGTTGGTGCCTGTTCAGTACCGGTATTTGTCAGATATGCAGCGATGATTTCTTGCACCTTGCGGGTCGAGTGGAAACCCGATCATCCAAATTCACAACTATTAATACAAGCTATTATTAATAATACAAGACGATTCAGACAATTCGGTCACAGCACATACTGTAGGTCTTCAATCAAGAGGACCGACCGTATGATTGTGTTGCTGGGTCCTACATTTATGAGAGATTCGTTTCTGGATGGGCCGGAAGGAATTGCAAAAGTAAATACGCATGTGAGAATAACGGAAGGTCGAACTCCACTCGATGACTTAATAATAAAAGCAAAGGTGGGGAAATTGGTGCCTGGCTGCGCTGCCAAAGCCTATTCAGGGACAACTGTACGATCGTTTCACAACGTGGTGCCTCAGGTCATTGTGCGCCTGATCGCGAAGAAGTTGCAGGGGCAAGGCCATCTTGGTTTTAGGAACTAGCTGGCGGTGCAGAGGTTCGACTTCTTTGTTTCGACAAGAAAGAAATCACGTTTCACTACGACCTGCCAAAGCGTAGCCCTGTTCGCCGGAAGTTTGATATCCACATACTCAAGTATTATACATAAGTAGTTGATAGGGTAGGCAACCTTGCCATTCTCAAAACCGGCTGCCACTGTACTGATAGACGATTGATTGACGAAGGTTGCAGAAACTAAAAGAACTCCTTTACATTGCAGCTCGGACAGCGCACGTTCGGACACCGACAGGTCAGTTGACGCATTACATGTACGAACTTCGTAATACGAAGTATTATGTAGGCCAAATTATGATAGTCCAGTAGAGGCGGCTCACGTTTTCCGATCCCGTTCGCCTTCTTTGCATTACGGTTCGCCCTATTGCAACCAGCGGATACGGATCAATGTTTCGTCACGAAATTCGTGATCCCTTATTTACCTCCCCGCAGTCCGTACTTGCCACATTGCCAATTTCCCCACCATGGCGACACGTCGAGCTTCACGGATCCCTGCGCGCCAGCTACTGATCGTTGCCTTCGTTGCGTTGGCTGTTTGCAGCTCCGTTTCGTCGGCCGCAAAATGCTACTACACGAAGAAGTCTACGTCAGCCCCTGCAACCACAACGGCACCAATCGGGTTCGACTACCCCGACACGGACACGCCAAACCAACAAACCACAGATGCCCCGACACAAGTTGCGACGGACGCGCCGGAGACGCCCGAGGTGACCATCCCTACGCAAATTGCGGACTCCTCCGAATCGAGCAGCACTGGCACAACCGGTTCACTTCCGACGCAAGCCTCCTCCGAGTGATCGAGTGCCGAAACCCCATCAACAGGTTCGCTTCCTACTCAAACTTTCTTGGAGGGGTCGAGTGCCGGAACTCCGTCGACGACATCGAACTGAACTGGCGAGCATGCCACCTTCGGTGACATCACCTCAGGTAGTGACAAGTGCGTCGTCGGAAACCCGAGTGCCTACATCAGTGCGAAATACGTCGACTGGGTCTGGACGCAGCGTATGAGCAAGTACGTTCCGGACTTCAAGAACTACATCTTCGACCAGCTCGTGACCAACAAGGGCTCCCTCACTTACTGCGTCCGCTGGGACAGCACTAACAAGCTCTCGAAGAGCGTGGCGTCCAAGTTTGAGGCCATGCTGAACCGCCAGTTCAAGGCTTGGAACGAGTGGTTGATCGGGTACGATTGCTGGCCGTTCGAGCAGATTGACGTGAAAATTGTTGGCTGGGCGGCTCGCGATGCCTCGCTTTTCGGTTGGAGCGACGACTCTCTCGGTACGATTTACACGACCGAAAAGGATGCCGACGGCGTTCCTCAGTGTCCCGACGCGTGCTACAAGCACAAGGACTTCGCAGCCAACGCCGACACCAGTGCTTGCAAGGGAGAGCCATTCGATATGTCGTTGTGGCCTACGTTGGGCCAGGGCGGCGGCGCCGGCGGTGACTGGGGTCAGCGTGTGGACGCGGACAACATGCTGGCCACTATCGATGGCGAGGAACTGACGATCGTGGCTCACGAGATCGGCCACGGCTTTGGCCTCCCCGATTTCTACGAGACCACTGACAAGCCTGCACAGGACTTCCCAGTTTGCATCATGGAAGCAGGTTCGTCGCCGACGATCACCCCCGGTGATGGGTGGATGCTGCGTCGTGTTCTCGAGCACCTGAAGTCTCGCTACAGCTTTTAGGCTCTTAGAATCTACCGCTGTCTGTATGTAGCGTCATGCCAGCCACTGATAGCTGAGCTTTTGCCAATGTGATGTTGTGAAGCAAAATACAAGTTGTATTGAATGTGAACGTATGCTGCCCGACTCAACACCTCACCGAAAATATCTCCACCGAAATTCTCCACCAAACTGACATGAAGTTTCGGCAACATAACCTTTTGCGAGCAATGGAATGCTCTTGCTGGTATCTCGATAACACAAATCACACCTCCCTGCCTACATGCATGTACAACTTGAAGCAATCGCTAAGTTATCGCTATAAAGTTTATTGGTTCTCCACGTCTGCATTTGATGGACGTAACAAATTGTGTCATGATGACCAATAGATCTTGGAACGCCTTGGTTACTCATTCAACTTCTAGTGTGATTGTCTCTGTAGCTATGAAATACTTGTCATGTCAGCTCTCGCCCTAGACGACCACCTCGGTAGCCTTCTAAAGCGAGATGCGAATCGGGCGGCGACCGCACTGGTGGCCGATCGACTGGCCAGCTGAATAGGAAGAAGAACTTTATCTCAGTCCTCGATATAGCTGGCCACGGCCACTGTGATGCTGTCGTACGACATGAAGATGACACCCTGTCCGGGGATCACGCGGCCTAGTCGCGGCACAACGCCAGCGTAGAAGGATCCTACGCCTTCATGCAGCAACATCTGGCGGAAGCAGTCAACCGTGTTTTTGTACTTCTGCGCCTGCAGTCCCTGCATCCGCGTCTTCACCACGTCGAACGCTGTAGTCAAATCAAGAACCGCATCAATGAGCAACTCGTCCCAGCAAAGGCACACGAGACCACCGGTACGTACGATTGTTGCCAAACACGCTGAAGATGCCCGCCGTCATGCCACCGATGAGGCTCAAGGACGCCCGCTGGGTGCCAGTCAGGTTCTGGGCATCGCTGATAATGCCGTGGCGTTCGAGAAACTCGGGGCTCACACACTTCTGAAACTCGCTGAACCACATGAAGCGCAGGCCTTGGTTTGTCGACTGCACAGCAACCGTTAGTGTTTGACATCCCTAGGATCTCTCACTGCCTACGCACCTGCTTCAGGATCGTCGCCCAAAGTCCTTGATAAATACCACGAATACCCTCCTTCGCGAGGATCATCTTCGTTCCTTCCCACACGCCGGCGTTGGCTCCGATCAGTTTGGTCTTGAGGGTCTCAATCTGCACATCCGCCACGTTTGTTAATTGTCACACTCGTCTCTCCTACTCAACCATTAGCTACAAACGGACCGGCGTCGTTGTGAGTGTCGCCTCAATGGCACCGGCCATCATCCCCGCCCCGAGGTTGCGTACGGCCGACGTTTTGCCATCCTCATCTGCAAGTCTCCGCTTGATGAAGTCGAAAGCTCCGAATCGGATACCGGCCTTGGGGATGCTGCCGATGAGCACGGGCACCAGTCCGCGGTATAGTGACCCGACACCGTCGGTCTGCACGTGATAGCGGAAGCCGCCGACCATTCCGGTGTACTGTGCACGCATGGTGCCCAATTGCAGGTTGGTTTTGATCATCTCCATGGGCCAAATGGTGAGCGTCTCAATGCCACCGGCGATGGCGCCCGCCGTCGTGGCCACCATAGGGTTCTTGGACTTGGTCACCATTTTGGTAAATGCGTGGCGGCCTTCAGAACTGAAGCTGGGCGTGGGATAGCCACAAGAATGTTCGACAACCGCAGACCATCCGACAAGATTTGCACAAACAGTGCCGCCTGCCGGAAACGGTGTGTCCGAAAATAGTGTCTCGACATGAAATATCTATGAGGGCGCGAGGCAACCAATGCAAAGTGTTACTGGTATTCGCTATGCGTAACACGTCCTTGAACTTTTACGCTTTACCGAGGATGTCATTTGATGTCAATGCTGCTGCACTCTCAAGCCCGTCCACCGCACCAAGCCATCTGAGACTTGTGAGCGCACTGCGCAGCCGCTGGACACCCATACGAATCTCGTTTTCGTCGTAGAAGGCGAAGGATAGGCGCGCACAACGCGTCATGGCGGAGCTCGTGGAAACTCCGTCATCGCCATCGCCGTACAACGTTCCGAGCGAGCACCGCGTGCCAGGAGTGAAAGCGACTCCGTGGCGAGTTGTGGCCTCTTCCAGTAGAACTTCGGTGTGCACACCGTCAGGCAGGTGGAGCCACACGAAGTATCCTCCAGACGGCTCGACAAACGTGACGTCGGGGCAGTGCTCCCGTAAAGCAGTGCACATGGCGGCCTTGCGGCCTCGGAAGACGCTTTTCAAGTTCTCGATGTGAGGTAACAACTGGTCCTGCTCCAGCACTGACCGTACGGACGAAAGCCGAAAGCATGACACGGAACGTCGACGCGTTAGTGAACGACTAGGAAACCGCAGTCAACAAGGTACCTACCGGTGTGAACGAGTGCTGCAGTGACAGGATTCTGACCGCCACCACTACGAAGCGCACCGATTGTAGACAGCGCTTGAATGGTATCCGTGCTGCTGTGTGCCCAGCCTGCAGACCAAATATTATCGCATCGGTAAATACCCGGACGGGCTTGGTTAACAGGATGAAGGGGCCAGTGCATACATATTCGATTCTTACCTAGACGAAGTCCAGGAGCGAGGATTTTTGAGAAGCTGCCGAGCGAGACAACCAATCCGGAGTCGTCATACGACGCGAGGGACGGCAACGCGCCACCATTCAGATGCAGCAGGTTGTACGGCTCGTCCGAAATGATGCGAAACCCGTACTTCTGCGCAAGAGCAACCAGACGCTTGCAGCAGTCTGGAGACATCACCGTCCCTGTGGGGTTATGAAAAAACGGGATGGTATACAGGAACGCCGGAACGTCACCAGCAGTCAGCTTATCCTCCAGCACGTCCAACTGCAACCACCGCGTTAGTCAACCGATTTCTGCAACAAACCTGCAGCGACGTACATCAATCCCATCCTTTCCTGCGCGGATGCCCTTCAAGTCCAGTCCAAGTTCGCGAAAGATATCGTGCGCCAAGAAGTACGTCGGCTCCTCAACAAACACACGCTTGTTGGTCTTGGAAAACACCATGGCTGCGTGCGAAATCGCTTGCGAGTTGCCTGCAGTCACCATCAGCGTCTCTGGGTCGACAGACTCGGCCCCTACTAGTGACAGTACAACACAAGTTTAATCGGTTATCCCTCGAGCTTGTCTGTCACCATGTCGGCGATCCGCTGCTACCTGCCAGGGCTTTGGCGATCTCCTCTCGAAACCCAACGAACCCTTTCGCCGCTCCGTATTGCAGCAGTACCGGGTCTTGCGTCGGTTTCAATCGGTCCAGTGCAGCGCGACGAAGCATGTCCAGAGGCAGCAGGGACGGCGAAGGTTGGCCGATTCCGAAATTGATGACGCAGCTGGATGTGTGCGTTTGAGCGTAGGCTGAGGACTGCACCGTGTTCACGGGAGCGAGCTCATGGGTCGAGTGAAGAGAGCGAGAGAGCTCTGCAGTTTGAAATGGGATAGCGAGGCGTCGTGCAGAGATGGCAGAGCGAGAGCTCCAGCGTCGGAGAAGCGCAGCCATCTTGATACCTTTGATTTTGATGTTCGGTGGGGATTTATGTTCAGTGTGTGAAGGATTGTGGCGGTAGCACTCCTACTTCAACTTTGGAAATACCGGTTACTGCTGTTTCCCCTAAACCGAACCGTGAACCGTAACTGAACCGGTTCTACTGACGAAGTACGCCGTAAGTGTCGATTAAGTAAACGCCTTTCAACCAGCCAATTCACATGTGATGTAAAGATAGTGTGGCGCGCCTCCCTTGCTGGCTCAAAGCCTCGGAAGCCCTTCCAACGAGTCAATTGGCATAAATTCTCCCGAGAAGACTGAAGCAAAATGGTGATTAAGTAAGTGCACCTGTCTTTTATGTGATCGGTCAATCGCCACGGCTGGAGCGACGAAGGCGCAGGTCGGTCAGGCTGCGTACAGACAGGCAGACAGGAAACAACGCACCTAGGACAGCGACAGGATCAGCTGAATGACCTTCTGCCATCTCTCGCTTCAGCCTGGACAATGGACACAAACTGCAGCGAGATTGGTGACGCTAACGACGTGTGCGGCGTTTTGATCTCAGGACCGAGACGTGCTCGTTCAGCGAGAGCCGCATCTACCCCGGCCACGGCTCGCGCTACATCCGTCGCGATGGCACGGCCTACGTGTTCATCAACGCCAAGAGCAAGTCGCTTTTCATGCAGCGCAAGAAGGCCACCAAGATCGTGTGGACCCTTGGCTGGCGCCGCATGAACAAGAAGCTCAAGGTTCGTGGTGCAATGCCTTTGGTATCAGGATCGTGCGAGCTGCTGCTCACTCTGTGCTGCATCGTAACAGGTTGAGGAGGTCTCCCGCCGTCGTGCTCGCAAGACCACGAAGATCCAGCGTGCCATCGTCGGAGTCTCGGCTGAGGACGTAAGTTGCTGTTATCTGAAACTTTGAGACAGCTCAGCAGAGTCTAACCGGGTGTATTGACAACAGATCCGCAAGAAGCGCAACCAGAAGCCGGAGGTCCGTGCTGCTGCGCGTGCCGCCCTGAAGGAGGCCAAGGACCGCAGCAAGGCCAAGAAGGCCGTGAGCAAGTCCGAGCACGCCAGCAAGGGAGCCAAGGGCGGCAACGCCCCGCGTGCCCAGAAGAAGTCGGGCAACCGTGGTGCCATCTAAGTCAGCTGATCTGATCGACTGATTACCTTGGGAGTCTCGCCACCTCTTGGATGCCAATCATCAACACGGGAAGTTCCTCCTTTGCTTTCGATCGGGCGCTCTGGTGTCTCGCTTTGCCAGGTAGTTTGGACGCAGTCTGTGCTGCTGAGTTAAGTGGAACGAACACAATAGAGGTCAGTCTTGGAGGGGGAATCTAGCTTCCTATGCCAATTGCTATCATTTTCGTTGCCTTCATCACCGTTATGAGCAATTTCTAGTAATGCAGGTATATCAATTACGAGCTGGTCTACCTGCATCTGGACACCTCATTACATAGCAATGGTCCTCCATGTGGAGCCCATGAGCTAATACACCTCCGTCGCGCACCAATCAAATTGCTTGGCCGCTAAAGCCTGTTCAAGCTGATACTCCATTCCGCTCCACCAAAAAGTCTCAATTGCTGACCTCATTGCTCTTGTTGCCATGTCGACCGCCACGCCTCCGCCTGCGCCCGCCACCGCTGAAGCCTCCAAGGAGCTCACGAGCAAGGACTACTACTTCGACTCGTACTCGCACTTCGGCATCCATGAGGAGATGCTCAAGGACACGGTGCGCACCAAGGCCTACATGAACGCCATCCTGCAGAGCAAGCACCTGTTCAAGGACAAGGTGGTGCTGGACGTGGGCTGCGGCACGGGCATCCTGTCCATGTTCGCCGCCAAGGCCGGTGCTAAGCATGTGTACGGCGTCGACTGCTCGGGCATCCTGACGCAGGCGCGCGAGATTGTCAAGTCCAACGGCTTCGCCGACCGAATCACGCTCATCCAGGGCAAGATGGAGGAGCTCACGCTTCCCGTAGACAAGGTGGACATCATCATCTCCGAGTGGATGGGCTACTTCCTGCTGTACGAGTCGATGCTAGACACGGTGCTGTACGCCCGGGACAAGTACCTGGTTCCCGGCGGACTCATGTTCCCGGACCATGCCACTCTCTACATTGGCGCTATCGAGGACGGCGAGTACAAGGCCGAGAAGCTCGACTTCTGGGACAGCGTGTACGGCTTCGACATGAGCTGCATCAAGGAGATTGCCAAAGTGGAGCCGCTGGTGGACACCGTGGGCAACGACGCGCTGCTCACGGACGTGTGCCCCATCCTGGACATTGACCTGACCAAGGTCACAAAGGACGAGCTCGCGTTCTCGTCACCGTTCAAGCTCACGACCTTCCGCCAGGACTACTGCCACGCTCTGGTGGCTTACTTTGACTGCACCTTCTCTGCCACGCACAAGAAGCTGAGCTTCTCTACGGGACCCAAGGCGGAATACACGCACTGGAAGCAGACGGTGTTCTACCTGGAGGGCGAGCTTGCCTGCAGCCCCGGGGAAGTGATTGAGGGCGAGCTCACATGCAAGCCCAATGCGTCCAACCCGCGCGACCTGGACATCGACATCAGCGTGCGCTTTGACGGCGCCAGCGCTTCGTACAATCAGCTGCACGAGTTCAAGCTGCGCTAAGAAGAAAGTCCCCAACGCAGGATTCGACAAGATACACTGCGTTACGACGCATGCATCTGAGTAGACTAGAAGTTAATCCCCATTTGAAAGAAAGATACTCAAACATTTTCATCATCGATGTCCCAACGAATTCATCGCTTGCACTGTATCCGCTTCAGCGCTTCCCCACTCTTGTTTTTCTCTCTATAAATACAGTATCTTCCTTGATTGACTTGCTGCCTTGGCCTGTACACCACCCAAATGGCTCGTAGACTGGATTATTGCTGCTCGATGTCCTCCATCTCCATGTCGCCATCGGCGTCCTCCTCCTCCGCTTCCTCGACCGAGTCGGCCTCATCATCTTCATAGTCGTTCTCCTCCAGATCGATGTCCTCGTCCATACCATCGGCGGCGGCGTTCCCGTCAATGACAATGTCCGTGTAGTTGTGGTCCAGCTGCGCAGCTGCCTTCACGAGCTCCTCGTCGTCCACGAAATCCATATCCATATCACCACCGGCACCGGGAGCTCCAGGAGCGCTGGTCTGCATGGCACCGAAGCCAGCACCATTGGTCGCCTGGTTGTTGCTGTCCTCCATAGCGTTAGGGTCCTGAGCTCCGGCAGGCGACCAGTCGATGGGGAACCGCGTGACGCGCGGCTTGTCGGCCAGAATGTTGCGCTGCAGCTTGGAAACGTCCACCCGGGCGGGCGGGTTCTCCAGCAGGAACGGGTCGGCATAGTCGTTGTTGACGTAGTAACCCACCCGCACAAACTCGCGGCCCCGGTATGAGCACGTCACGAGCGCCACAGTGACGCCAACCTTGTCCTCGTCCGGGATCATGTCCGGGTTGGGCGGATCTGACTGGAACACGAACTTGTTGGTGCCCACGGGCACGGGACCTACCAGCACCTCCTCCAGCACTTGGTCGCGGCTCTCGTCCTCGGCGCTGCCGACGTACGTGATCTTCCACTCCAAGTCTGCAATTGATATGCATTAGACATACTGAAGTATAGTACAAATAATTGTTCTGACGCACCGGCCTCGAGCGGCTGCGCGCACTCGAACGTGACCTCGAACTGGAAGGGGTTCGTGAAGGCCGTGGGGTTGTCCAACACGGTGATGTTGGTGAGCGTGACGTAGGCCATGACTGCTGCAATGAGGCGCAAGAAGGGGAGGTTCGGCTTGACTCGGGAATGAGTTGTCTTTTGAGCGCGCCAAAACCAAACGATGATGTACTGTGTGTGGATGGGTAAGTACGATCTTACCGCAAGTCGCTTTCGCGCCCTTTTCTCATGTATTTCTAGTGATTCACTAAATTACTTTATCGTACTGCGCCTCTATATACAAGAAATCAAATATTCAAAAAGCTGCCGAAATGTCAGATAGAAATTTGCTGCGGTGTCATCCTGAGTCATGGCCTGCGGAAAAAACCGTCCAGTGTGAGCTGTCCGACCTTCCTCCGCTTCCTTACGAGTCGAGGCTGAAAATCCACGGGAAGACTCGAGGGCCCAGCGCTGGAAGTGAATGATGGAGACATGATCGACACTGTAGCCAGCATAGACGACGGCGCACTGTTCACTTCCTGGGCGCCATCGCTGGAGTCGAAACATCCGTCCTTCAGCTCGATGATTCGGTCAGAAGAGATCTCACTCGTGCTGACGACGGGCGTGGGCGAAGCCATCAGCAAGAGCCGCCCTTTCACAGAATAGCTGGAGTTGTCTAAAAACGAGCAATCTCGCTTCACTGAGCGCCGTTGTCTCCATTGCGGCTGGTGCAGCGAACAAAATATGTCAATACCATCTCGTGACGACCATATCAACGCTACACACACACTCACCTTAGATTCTGTCTTTGGACTTCTGATCGAATTGAGGGTTGGGGGTCGAGCCGTCGGTTTATTCTTACTTGCAAGGTTTGACGCTACGATAAAACCATCTGAGCATGAACGTGAAAACACAACGTTAGTTTTCGGAGATTCCCCGAAATCAGTTCGGAGGACAACCCCACATCGATGCATCTTTACGTACCGCTAAGTGAACCCTCACTGTCATCGGAAGCATGTCCAATTACGGCTCTCTTTTCTGGGATGGCTGTGGGTGTTGGGCGTAACGGAGAGCGTGAACTCTCAAAATCACTCACACCTTGTGGCCGACAGTAAGTTGATGTACTTGCACCAGGGACCGAAGCGGGCCGCGGGGAATAAATAACGTCTGCAACAAGATAGATGATGAGTGTTAATGTTTGCATCGATTGATAGAAATATGCAGCTCCACGCACTGTCAAAAACTTCCGATGCTTCTTCCTGAAACTGGTTCACTGCAACCCCATTCACAGAAACAAGCACAATCTTTAGAACCACTATTCACTGCTCCCACTTCGTTCACCAGTCAACATTCTTACCATCCGTGACATCTTCCCACCCACAAGTCTGCATACACTGAGACGCTTGGTTCGCTACACCTTGCTCTTCGTCGCCTACATATGGCAAAATACAAAATGCTTTCATCAGCCCCGCGAACTCTTGCAAGCTGAAACCACCACACACCGTCAAAGTCTTGGCTCGGGTTAATGTCCAAGCTGTCCATATCCGTCGCATTCTGCTCACCATCAACCAATTCCCCGTCCACATGAGTCCACACCGGTTGTCAATAACGCCATAAAAAAAACTGCTCACGCACATATTCCACGAACGCAGTGAGCTGGTCTTCCATGTCCAGACTCTCTCGCTCGCTGTCTGCTCCATTGTAGTCGCTGCTGTCGCTTTCTGTGCACTGTTTTTTGCCGTTCAGCAGCTTGCGCTGCTCGTCGCGCTTGCGCTTGCGGGCCAGCACCATGGCGGACGCGGACGGTCGTGCCCTGACACGGTGCGCGTTCCTGCACTTCCATTCGTGGATGGAACGTCTGGACGGATCGACCTCGTCTCTCTGGATGTGCGAGCGCTGTGGACACGAGCGGGTGTCCATGCCACCGCGGCTGGACCCTCGGAAGTCGGCGATCGCGCCTTTGTCCAGCACCCGCGTCAGACGCGGGATCGGGGTGGTCATCATGGAGGCGGGGCACTCGGAGTCGAACTGGGAGGGGCAACTCTTGCCCACGACGTCGTCCTGCGTCTCCAGGAGCATGCGGCATTCACAGACGGAAGAGGAAAAATCACGACAACGTCCGGTACTTACTCCGAGTGCTAGTAGAAACAGGCGTGAATTTCAGCGAAAGAAGTGACGTATACATCTGTCAAGTGAGTGCAGTGGAGGGCACTCTATCGGGGGATGTACTGTGGTGCTCGTTTTAAGTAACCGTGTCGGCGCCCATTGAATGCTCACGCTTTCTCATCCATACGAAGTCCAAGTGTGGTCGGTCAGTTCAACCACAGCGCCATGCTCGTCTCAAAATGGCACAGATAAACTTTTTTATTTTAGTACATCTTCTCGTCGCTCGGGTCGAAGCCGCTGTTGAGCGCGGCGCGGAACTCATCGTTCGCGCGCAGCAGCTCGGCGATGCGGTCGTAGCGCTCCGGATCCTTTCGGATGGGGAAGATGAAGCACTCGGTGTCCAGTTTACCCTTGACGGTCGCCAGCTCCATGGCCTTCTTGGTCTGAAAGACACAAAAGCGTCAACCATACAGCACTCGTCATCACATACCACCACCAACATCACAGCGTACCATGGCGTGCATGTACTCGACCACGAGGTCCTCCATGAGCTCAGCCGTTTCGTCCAGTGGCTCGGCCTCATCCCCGAAGCCAAACAGCATGTGCTTGACTGCAGTTATCAATAGTATTTTAGTCTCTTTGTTCCCTGCTCAACAGCCTTAATTGCGTCCACCTACTGCTTTCCACCAGCTCCCCACGCACAAATGGCTTGAGCGCCGCTTGGACCGCGTGTGCGTCGGCGCCCGAGCCGTTGGCCGCCGCCGTGTCGATCGCCACGCGCTTCGCCGGGGAACTGCTCGCCCTGGTGCCGGCGCCCACGTCGCTGGTCTTGCGCTTGCGCGACTTGGGCGCCGCCTTCTTCTTCGCACCGTTGGCCTCGGTCTTGCTCATGCTATGCTATGCTAAAATACACTTGCAGCTTTACATTACAGTGACCATCACTCTGGCGACATACAACTGGCCGAAAAGCGGAGAATACGAGTTATTTGAACCGAGTAAACTCTTCACGTTGATTGGCCCGCTAAAGATAACTTCAAGTTGCACTGAATTCAACGTCACTCTCATATTTGCCGTTTAGGAGAGATATGGGCAACAAGTCGTCGATTCTGCGGAGCTCCTCGCGCGCCGACGAGTCCAGTGCCACCCCGCGCGTAGCAGTAGGCGGATCCGCCTCGCCGCCGGCCGTGGCGGACATCCAACAGTCAGGAGCGCCGCCCAGCGGACCCGTCGCCAAGCTGCTGGCTGCCAATATCGCGAGCATTCGACCGGTGGAGCAGACGTCGCGTCCGCCTACACCATTGGATCAGAAGTAGGAAGTGCAATTGCTTTGGTTAAGGTTTAGTATTTTGTGCTGAAGTTTTTGGGTGTTGAAGGATCACAAACGCGCTCAGGGAGCAGTGGATGGAGCGGGCGCATCACGACAAGGACAAGTAGGAGGGAGGACGGTTCGAAGCATGTTACTGGTGCTAACGTTTGCAAATTGGTGTTTGTCTGCAGCCAATTTACGAGGATTCTGCTCAAGCTGCCTCAGACTGCGGTGTGTGTTGGGCTTGTTGGGATGAAGTTTGATGGTTTTGAGAGTGAGTGCTGACGGTGTTGTGATGGCGTTGTTTGGACTTTGCAGGATGCCTTTAATAGTGTGCGCACTACATTCCATGCATTTGACAAGGAAAAGAAAGGCTACATCGAGTTTAGCGACCTCTCGAGGGTGTTTGAGCAGCTGGGCGCCAACTTCTCGGGAGAAGAAATTGGTCAAGTGTTCCAGGAGTCAGATATGATGGAGAACGGAAAGTTGACGTTTACGGAGTTCCTCGTGTGCCTTGCAATCGGCTTTGTTCTTCACGTACGTACTTTTATCACTGGATTCTGTAGCAGGAAAAGTTTTGCTGAGCCATAGCTGATACTGACGGTGTTTTCAATGTGATGACTATGACCCACAGAAAATCCCTTCTCTAGAGGGCGAACAACAGCAGGAACTCAGCATTTTCTACTCCCCCATGTACATGCACTCTACGCTATGATGGTATTCCTAGGGCGAGTCTCATTTTTTCTTCATTTGCTCACGAAGGTCTCGAACCAGCAGCAACAAGGCTTCACCAGCTGGCCCAAGGCGATCTATTTTGTTCGGAGAGGTGAGATACCTTCCTTGATACGAGTGTAACTGTTGCTAGGCAAAATACTTACGTTATCGTTCCTTTGCTTGATACCTTGTGTAGGGAAACAAGCTGCGGATCGCGTTCCAGCTGGCCGTGGATGCATTCCTGTGGTTTGACGTAGATGGGAATGGCGTGATTAATCGGTAAGTGGGACAACCTCCTTTATGATAATGTTCTGTTGTTGATTTCTGTGATTTGTACAGGGTCGAGATGTCGACCAAGCTGCAAAGTTCGATGGCTCTGCACTCTCCAACGAAAAAGATGTCCAACCGAGATCTCAACAAAGGTGAGTTATCTGGGTTTTATCCCTACGGTTCTTGGCTGACGTTCTGCTGAACACGATTCGTAGACACCAGTGACGATTCCAGCAACCAGGCGATTTGGGAACAGCGATTTATGGAAATGGATTGGAATGGAGATGGCAACATTCATTTCAAGGAGTTCTTGATGGCTTTTGAATCCTGGATGGGGCTTGAAGACGATGATAGCGCGACCGCAAATAGCGTTCATTAGTTCCATGACTCTGTTGGCAAAAAGAAGGTAATTCTGCAGATTTGATTCTCATTAAATAATGCATTCTGTTGGCCAAAGAATCGTTGACAACGAGCGCGCTTACCAAGTTTTGGAGTAACTGTGTTAGTTTTCAACCTACGATGCATATCCAGAGCCCTAGTTTTTCGTAACTGTTGATACCTTGAAAAGCCCCTGTTCGCACGATGCACTAGCGATAGGTATCAAATACTCGAGCCACCGCCACCAGCACACGGCGTCGGTGGAAATACCAGCGTCGACAGGAACAATAGCAGAGTGTTGAGGGGTCTACTACTTCTACATGTAGTACCTCGATGGTGCTTAGTGGAGATGTAAGTGCAGTTACTGTGCAGATAGCTGACTAATCTCTTTGTTTCAACCTGTGAGGCGCTTTCCAGACGCATTCCAGTGGTTCGACACCGACGACAGCGGATACATCAACCGGTTAGTATTTCAAGCTGTGATACCGGTGCTGGATGGCGACTTTACCAGTAACGACGTGTCAGTACAGCTTGAAACATCGATGGCAAAAAAGGGCACCCACCGACCAAAAAGCTCAAGAACCGATCAGGATGTTGCTAAGGTGAGCGGCATCGCAAATAACTTCGCATTCTTTGCTTTTAAATATGTGCACCTAGTGGATCGCACAAAAGTGTTGTCCAAAGCGGACAGATTACACGCACCGGAAGACCCTGCGAGGTCGCTTTGGGATCTGGTTAGGCAGTGCTGGAACAAGGGAATCGCTAGGCAGCTGCGGCACGTGCTCCAGCAACCCCCACGGGTCCACGGCTGCGTATTCCAGTTTGTCGCCCTTCTTGCTAGCATCGCTTAGCGTCGAGGATGTCGCCGAGCGACCTACGAACGCATTTGCTGCCCCGAACAAGTTCATTGGACGTGGCAACACGGACCAAACACGCCTCTTGAGCTCATCCGGTAGCTGCAAAGCTTCTACAAGTTCCTGTAATTGATGCGTCAAAAACATTGTCAGTCGCCTAACCATGCTGCACCTACCAATACAAGCGACATCAAGATACTCACGAATTGCTTGTCATGGAGAACAGAGGCGTTGACAACCGGAATGAGGTCTAGAATCCAGCTGAAGAGGGAAAGCCCGGGGCCCGTAGACACAACCGACGTTCCTAGCAACGCAAACAGCGTTTTCACTATGCGATCGCGATAGCAAATAGTCAAAACAGCATGTTTGCTGGGCCCGATCACACCCACAAGCTGTAGTCGCACAGCCAACTTGCACCGTAGTCGACGCTGAAAGAGGCTGTTGCGCACTTGTTGCTTATCGTAAAGCGTACAACCTTCGTACAACCACTCGAGCTGAGTAGCAAGCGACATCATGTAGCGCGGCAAAAAGGCATTGCCTGGCGGCGTGCACATGATACCGCCAACAAGATGCACAACCGACGTCGTGTTTAGCTGTCGTGCGAACTTGTCCAGCTGCGTGTGCTTGACATCATCTTCGAGAATCTGTAAGATCTTGGCGATCACTGACCCCATTGCACGCCTTGAAATACTGCACACCGTAGCAGCATACAGAGACGCCACCGCTGAATCTTGGGCTTCTCGCGCTGCTTCAAGCATGCGAGCTTCACATGGAGTCAACGCATTTTGCATCGCTGCAACAGTCATTGGAAGCGGTACTGGTGGTGCTCTCTTTTTGAGCACATCGTTTGGACCTGGTGTGCCTCCGCGGTGTTTCCCGTCGCCGCCTTCTCCGTGGTGCACATGAAGTGGGGTGCCATACAGTTTGGGCGTAGCCAGGGGTGATGATGATGAAAGCGTGGTAATAGTCGCGGATGTCGTTTGTGGCACTGGCACGGATGACGACGTCGAAGAAGATGATGTCAACGAAGTCGATCCTACCCCGGGAGGCGGGCGCGAGCTGCGCTTTAGTGTGCGCAGTACGATCAGGCTTGACAAGATCTCGGTGGCGCTACTTGCCTCGTCAAATCCTAACTCGAGCTCGAGATCATCCTCGTCGGTCTCCTCTTCTCCACCAGAAAAGTTGCTACCCAGCAGACTGCCGCCAAATGAAGCCTGTTTTTCTGGTACAGTCGCGATGCCATCGGCAAAGCCATTCACTGCCGCTGCTACAGCACCTTCGCCATTATCTACGGCTGCTCGCTTGCTCGAACGCGTAGACAGCTCCCCCTGAGGAGCTTTTCGTTTGTTAGGTCCGGCCTGATGCTGGTTTTGCGATTGATGGTGTCGCGAACGTCGTTTACAGCGTTTGACTTTCTGCTGTTGCCGACTCATCTGCAAGTCGAGGTAGATGGAGCCGCCGCGATGGAGTGTCCAGACGTTCATCTGATCGATGATTTGGTCAACCTTGAGCAATTGCACTTGTCCATGTCCATCCTCAGCAGGCGATGTGGGGGGCCGGAAAAAGTGCGTTAGCAAAACCGCAGTATGCCACTGCTTTTTGTGATAAACCGGAAGAATGTGCTTTTCGCGGGCTTCTTTCGTATCGTGGAAGATTGTATCGCGAACAATGCCGTCTGATGTCAAGTTGAACAGCGTGAGACTTGCCAGTGTGCCACGTTCCTCACGCTTGCGCAACAAGTTGTCCTCCATTTGGTATGAGATCTGGCACAGCAGGAAGCACAACGGGAACATCAAGCAAGCGGGCACCTGTGTGCGCAGGAAGCGCAGGTGGTATTTCGTCTGCATGCCGTTACGTTCACAAGTTGTCAGTACCGTGAATTTTGAGCAAGAAAGAGCACGATCACGGCTGAATACATGTGTAGTATACAACAACTCACCAATGGTTCGTCAAACATCACCAGCTTCTGCGGATCAAGCAGAAGATTCTGAGGAGGCTCGGAGAAGAGCTGGAAAACAAAAGCCATGGCTAGTAGCTGCGTCGGCAAGTTGGGCGGCGGATCACGCGAGGCGCGGCGCTGGGTTCACAACAGACACAAATGAAAATTTTAGTAGTTGTCCAAAACATGACAGTGAAGTAGCAGCAAAGCCATACCAATCGCGGGAAGAGTGGCACGAGCACCAATCGGAGCACCTGGGAGAGATCCAGTACTTTATGCACAACAAGAGACACAAGGAAGCTTTTGAGACCGTATTGCAGGCGGTCCAGGCGGCCCTTTTGGTTGAGCGCAAACGCCTCCTTGCTGTTATCAGCATTCAAAAATGGGTTCCGTGAGCGTTTGGGCGTATCGCTGCCAGCAAAACCGGGAAGCACTTCCTTCTGTAGCCACACAACCAAGGTGTTCGAGAACTTTTCGTTGAACTCCTCACCGTTGTCAGGATGTTGTTCCACAACCTCGCGAATAAGGCGCACGCAACGGTGCACGTAATGAGGCGTAGTGATGGGGCGCTTGCAGTTTGACTTCACCCGTGCCGATATGTTTGCCATCCACTTGTCCATGGCTTCGCTCAGCACAGCTCGGAAGAAGAACACGTAATTAGGCGTGCGCCGCTCCCGCGTGGCATTTGCATTAGTTGAGCCCACAGAAGAGGACGTCATGCTCATATTGATAGCGGCCACCGCAAAGTCGATAGCACTATCACGGCACTTCGCTTCCGCTGCTGGGGTAGCTTCGCTTACAACCTCTTCCCAAGATAAGCTTGCGTAGCTGGGTTCAAAGGCTGCCACAGATTCAGTAGAGGTCGAGGCTTCTTGCATGCTGTTAGGACTTTGTAGCGGAGTACTGCTCCCAGCACCAGGTGTCGCTGGCGCCTGTTTGCCATCAGCTCCAGGCCCATCAAAGGATCTGGCCTGTAAAGCTTTGAACGACCGCGACAGCGCGCTCTTTAGCTCTGGAGGGAGCACCTCGCGAGGTGGTGGAATGCGCACGATCGGGTTCGTAGCCTCTAGTGACAACTCTTTAGCCTTTTGACCCCCGTTAGCTCCATTCGCATTGGCTGCGCCATTCGCTGTGCCTCCTGCTGTAGCCGCGTCTTGGTTCTTTCTCGCGGTCTCAGCAATTGGCTTGAGCAGCGCAATCGGCAGGTCTAACTTGGCAATCTCTTTCTTCTTGATATGTGCATAGTACATCTTGCAAAAGAACTGAGCTACGTTTCCAGCCTTATCGTCAGCATTTTTCGGGATACAGTGAAAGCGGTCCACAAATGACTGAAGCAGGAACGGTATTTGGTCCGTGGCACAGAATGCAAGCTCATGGCGTTCGATCATGGCCAAGACTACGTTCTTGACAAGGAAGCATGGAGAGCGCCGGAGGAAGTGCACAAGTACCTCAAGAAGTGCCAGAATATCCACGATTTCAAGCACAAGA
This sequence comes from Phytophthora lateralis, assembly GCA_000500205.2. Lineage (NCBI taxonomy): Eukaryota > Oomycota > Peronosporomycetes > Peronosporales > Peronosporaceae > Phytophthora > Phytophthora lateralis. Next base: position 70,441 of record KV723244.1, on the reverse strand, counting down.
CACACGAGCCGCATCACCTGCTCCACACTTCCGTAGTCCGAAAACCGGAAAAACGTGGCCTCTTCGTAAATGTTGTGCAAAAACCAGCGCGTGAACCGTCCTTTATCGTGCCCGCACATAGTCTTCACAGCTGAAACTAACTCGCCCACCTTACCCTGGTACTCCACCTCCTTTAATACTCGGTTTGTATCCCCAGAACTAGCAATACCTGCCGCAGGAGCTCCAGGTGTTCCAGCAGTCGGTGTGTCATTAGCCTGGCCGTGCGTGTGAAACACGTAGATGCAAAGTGATTGAGCGCGTTCCAGTGTCTTCGAGTAATTAAAGTGCTCACGACGGAGTTCCATGACTTCGAGCCAGCGTAAATAGTTCAGTTCGGCATCATAGCTCTCGCCTGGTATCATTGGCACGCACGTCGGTAGCGGAAACGGACTCCTTGGAAGCTGCCACAGATACAACTTGAGGCGGTCACTCGAGGAAAGCAAGTGGACGTCATTAGATTTGTAACCACGTCCTGGTGAGCATTCGATGTTGTAAGCAGTGTGAACCACCGGTGCCGACTCTCTCCTCTTGGCAGTTCCACCATTACCACCAGCACCTGCAGCTAAAGTTAACAACGGGCTGTTGCTCATACTAGCCGCTGCCTCATTGCAACAGGATGCAAATTCCACAAAACTCGCAACACTGAACAGCCGACGCCGGACGAGCAGACAGAACAGCTCGATAACCTGAGTGACTTCTGTAATGGCCTTCGGCTCGTAACGCTGCAAGAAGTTTTGCAGAGCGCTCTGAAGCACGACTTGGTGGTCCTTCAATCCGCAGTGAGGTAATAGCCCCTTACTGTTAAGTTAGTCACAGGCAAGCACGTCAGCAAAATACACATCTAGCGCCAGAACAAGTCACGATTGAGTTAAGCACGTACTCTTTGCCGTATTCCAGAAGTGCGTTGCTGTGCATCTCGATCAACGCAAGCGCAAATAGGTACCGGTACTCTGCAGGTCGCTGATTTGTCACTGCCCACTCGCACACAAGGAATAGTGCAGCTACATCGACGGGGAGCTCCGCAGAGGGACCACTACAGCTTGGGCTCACACTGGGGAGTGGGCTGAACACTTCGCTATATACACGGTGTAAATCTGAGGTTGAGTCCACGCGATGAAAACGGTCTAGCGTCTGCAGGATCTGTGCCTCATTTCGCATGGTAGCTGCAAGCACCTGCCCCCCACCCACAGAACTTAGAGACGGACATGCCTGCTGTAGCCGAAGAATACGCCCAGCAACCTCTCTGTTCTTTCGCTGACAAGAGTCAATACAAGTCTGGATAGCGGTCGTGCCGTACACGTCACGATTGAAGAATCGATTAGTGAATATGAAGGCCGGCCACAACGGAGACGCTAGACACGGAGGCAACAAATTAGAATGGTCTCACTTTCCAAACAGAACCAGCTCGACACACACTTACCATTATCTTCAAGACGAACGAGAACATCATTGCCATTGAGCAGGATATCACGTAGCAACTGGCACAGAGTCACGAGAAGTTCTTCCTGGAGTGCGCTTCCTGTCGTTTCTGGGGGCACAGGGCAACCAGGAGGTAGCAGATAGCGCAGATGCTGCAAAACCGTCTTAACCAGCAATAGAACAGCATCTGCGGAAAGCAATATCTCTGGCAGAAGTTTTTGCACCACAGACATTAGCTCCATAATGCCATTCACTCCGAGTGCCAGCACGGCCGAATACCGAGTTGGGCCATTTGTTCCGCGTTGTAATCTTGGCGTTAGGGATTTTTGCAGCAGTGACAGGAGACCATCAAAGTAGTGCGCACGGTCTAGAAGTCCCATCTTGAACTGATACTCCGACAGCTTCAGCACATACGACCACTTTTCGTGCCACGATAGTGGTGTTGATGGGGAAATGTCAATTCCACCACTGCCGGGGGGAGCTACATTTCCTGAATTTGTTGACGCTAGTTGTGCCTCACCATGGCGCAGCCTCGGGGCCATTGGAGTGCACCATATAGGTCCTCTACTGGTGGTGCCTGTCGAAGGTAACGACGATCCACTGTTGTTGCTAGCTATCTGGTTGCCATTCACCGCTGGTCTGGAGTTCGGATCCACCGATCTGCTATCAGCCCCTGTACTCGATTCTAGGGCTGCCTGGCGCGCTAAGGAATGCAAGTAATCCACAAGCTTGTCGGTCCACCCCTGATTTCGCCGCTGATTTCTCCTCGGACTAAAAAACCAGTCACCAGTTCGGAGAGCGCTATCGCGCTCAAGCTCTCGCATCTCCGTATACACGACATTAATCCGAACAAACCACGTCGCCTCAGCGTATCCGGGGCGATACCGCACTACAAACTCTAGTAGTGGACACTTTGATACGCCCGGCACTGCCCGCCACTGTTGGAATGGCACTCCATAGGCCTGCGTAAGCTCGGCAGCAGTGCGAGTCCCACTCGAGAGATCGCTCATCCAGATATGACACGTGCGGTCATCTACCCGTCGCACATGACGCATCAAATAGTTTGTAAACGCCCGCTGTACAGCTACAGCAGTCCTATCTTCAGTTCCTGCCGCAACAGTGCTTTTAGCATCCTCGGCATCATCGTGTAATCGTGTAATGGCGCGCGTCGCCCTCGTGAGATCATCAAAAATGGCTAACTTCTTCTCCGCAAATGTCGAATACTGCATATGCCACTGCTGGTTGAAGCCTCTGGGCAGGGGACTCACAAACGCCGCGTTGCGCAGCGCATGAAAACGAAATTTCTCCTCTGGGAAGTTGGCGTTCGTCGGGAAAACACTCGGGAACATGGCCAATTTGTCCGTCAAGTACGGGTGCTCCGCATCCTATACATCCCCACCCAAAAAATACTCCATCTGTAAATAAAAAAAGAAGCTAGACCACAAAACCTACTTCAATCCCTACCTTCATGTACTTGGTGTCCATGCCGATGACGCGCACGGCCGCATCCGCAGGCGGCAGGTCGCCCCTCCTGGCGCCCGTCCGGTGCATTAGCAGCAAGTTCTTCCGCTCGCGTAGCCGTAGCGCCGGACTGCCGGACGCGCCGAAGGCGCTGCGACTGCCGCCGCTGTTGCGCCGCTCCCTGCCGTCTCGAGAGCGCGAGCGTGGGCGGCTGCGGCCGTCTCTGTCTCTCTCTCGATCTCTGTCCCGATCCCTGTCGCGGTCCCTCGAGGACGCGCCGCCCGTTGCGTTGGATGAGCTGCGACGCGACAGCCCGCGGCCCGAGGAGCCGGACGACGACTGGTAGCTGCGCCCGCCGTGCGAAGAAGAGCCACGGTCCTTGTAGGCGCCGGCGGAGCGGTTGCTGGCTTTGCCGTCGCTCGCGTGGTAACTCTCCATTGCTTGCCCACGTACGTATGCGCGCACCGTGAGCGTCTCCGGTGCGAAGGCCGCAACAGTCCAAATGTATGGCTCCTCTATTTGTCGGCCCCCCTCCGCACCACACGAATGGTACATCAAGTTGGGAGGATTGACGGAAAACGTAGGCTTAGGACGAACGTTTTAATCGATGTTGGTATTATTAATACATGTAGGCCGCGAGCTGCTGTCAGCGTCGCGAGCTTGAAATGGTGGGCTGGTCCGCTACCTCCGCTGTCTTATCGACAGCGACGATTGAAATGTAATGCTTGCTGCTCCTTGGTGTTTTTGTTGATCATACGTTGCCCCGTCGGAAATTTTCAACACACCTTATGTCTTGCACATGGCTCATGAGCAAACATCCACTGAAGTAAGCACCCCCACATCTCCAAATCTGGACTGGCAGTCTGGCAGCCACCACAAAATGTCGACATGCGGATGTTTGTCATTATAAGTTTCAGTTCGGTCCGTTTGACGTACGCGCACCGAAATGTCAATTTTCGTTTTCGGCAGAGTCGAGCGAGCATCACTCAACAAGTATCCTCCTATCCATGGCGCGAGGTGAGCGGCAGCATTTGCTGCCTCGAAGCGACGACGCCGACGTGCAATTGTCTGTGCGAGAAGCTCTGATGACGAGCAGGTCTACTCCCAAGCGACGATCTCCTCGCGCTCGTTCTCGCTCCTGTGCGGCGCTGCGCAGCGACGTGTGGACGCTGCTGCACTACCGCACGTCGCTCAAGCAGCGCTCGGGTCTGCAGCGCGCGTCCTACATCTTGGAGCTGTGCGTACTCGTGCTCATCACGCTCAACGTGGTGCTGGCCATGTATGTGTCGGCCTCACCGCTTGGTCCTGCTCGTACGTTGAAAGGTTGCAAGCTGAGGAGGTGGGGTGGAGGGTTGATACAGTGTTGTTGGTGTTTGTATGCAGCGGTGACGACGACGGATTGGTACGATGTGTTCCTGTATGTGTCGACGGCGCTGTTCACGGTGGAATACGTGCTGCGCCTGTGGTCGTGTGTGGAGGACGACCGATTCACGCATCCACTCTGCGGGAGGCTGAAGTGGATGCTGCGACCCATGTCGATGATCGACCTCATTGTGCTCATCCCATTCTACGTGGAGATATTGCTTGAGAAACAGGAGTACGTGGATGGTAGGTTTGGAGGGTTAGAGTGAATGGGTGCTGATGTGTTGGATTGCAGGTTGGTTGTGTCATCGCGAGGCGTTTTGACGCTGCGAGGCTTTCGCCTTCTGCGCATCATGTCGTTCTTGCACCTCGAGCGATCTTATCAAGCGATGAAGAATCTGCGTGAGATTTTCGCGACGAAGAAGGAGGAACTTGGTGTCGTGAGCTACTTGACCATTGTCATTTTGCTAACATCTTCGACTACCATGTGAGTATAAATGAAGTTTGCTGATGTGCGTTCGCTACTAATTCTTGTTTCGGGTGTTCCATAGCTTCTTCCTCGAGAATCCAGCGCAACCGGAAGTGTTTTCGAGCATTGGAACGTGCGGATGGTGGGCCATTGAGACCATCACGTCTCTCGGTTATGGCGACATTGTACCAATCACCGCGGCGGGCCGAGCTTTCTCGTCATTGTTGGCACTTTTCGGTATCATTTTGTTTACAATCCCCGGTGCAGTGTTGGGCTCTGGTTTTGTTGAGGTTATGCTCAAAAAGCAGGAGCAAAAGAGCGAACAAGCGATGGAGGAATCCATTCGCATTTCGCTGACCCGAGAGCTGCGCTCGCTCAGCTCCAACAACACCGCTTTTGCAGGTGCGTGCGTTCGTTGCACTCAACCAGGATATCGTGCATCTTCATACTTATAAACGCTGTCCTGGACTCTGTGCTGTACAGGCAGTTTGGACTCCCCGAAAATGGGTTTGGATTCTCCCGTGACTCGACAAGCGTCAGGCTCTTTTTCACTTCCGCCGCGGTCTTTCTCGACCCCACACAACTATTCTTCGTTCGTGGCGCCTGCACCCCCAATTGTGCGCCTTCAAGAACAAGTCGACACACTCACCGCCACGCAGGTTCGATTCACTCTACTCAACATTGCGATCCCATCCAACCACCAAAAGCTAATAACATTTTTTATTTATCTTTCCTGTAGGTTCAACTCCAAGCGCAACTGAGCCGCCAAGAAACGCAATTGCAGGCCATCGTATCGATGCTATCGGAGTCGTTGGCCCAGTCACGACCGAAAGAGAACGCAGCGCCACCATTCAGCGCCATTGTGCCACCCAAGTAGGCATTCCCCAAAATGTACCCATCTGTGTGGCAAATGTAGTCATCTGTAACCCAAAATCGTTTTTCAGCGAATCAGCGCTCTCAGTTTGCATTTCATCCACCAGTATGCAGAGTACGCGGCGTCCAGCTCTTGCCTCCGTCTCCTCTGTCTCTAACAACCCCCTGTGTGTATCCCTATTGCACAGACCCGCACGAAGAGAAGCAGAAGGCGCTGCTGCAGCGCATTACGGGCTCCGTGGCTCGTCTTCACGAGGTTCTGAAGGAGATTAACACGCAAATTGAGGTGTGTTGGGCCTTTTTGACGCTTTTTCTCCGCCACTGCAGCTCACAATTGGAATATTGTGCTTACAAACTTTAGAAAAGCGACTCATTCCGGGAAGATTTGACTCTCACGTGTCAAGTGTGGAAGGGCTACGAGAGCCGCGTGCAGTCGCACTGTGACACGGCTGCCGCTGCAACTCAGCAGCGGTAAAGTCACGGACGCATTCTTCTAGCCAGCAGAACACCATATTAGCATGCTGATGTTTTATTTACTGAAATTTGGAACCGTTCAATTCTTGTTGCTTTTAATGCAGCGCCGTTTAAGAGGCTGTTTTGGCTGTTTTCCTGGATGCTTCAAGGTCTCGCTGGGCTCGAAGCTCGGCGGCGCGTTCCAAGGTCTGCCAGCGCTCACTGAAGCGACTCCGGATGACGTTCTCTTCGGTGATCAGCTTCTTCTGCGTGTAGCTCCTGACTACCTTGCCAGCAGACTGGCATCCAAGATGACGTGTAAGTTTGATACCAACGAGATTTATTGGACACAGCTCCGACCTTTTTGCCTGTTTGCTTGTAAAGGGCCCTTGTTGAGATGCTTTTGACTAAAGTTGTGACGGCTTCGTGGCGCTGTGTAATGAGAGAAGACTGCTCCTGCTCCCACAGTTCCTCTAGAGCACTTTTAGCCTCATCTCGCCCTGCATATTTTTGAGTTATTTCCATCAAAACTAAGCAGGAAAGTAGGCACCGCACACCAAAGCAGGTACGTACTCTTTGTTGAGACCGCTATACTGTACCGCAAGTCAATCAAAAGTTGATCTTTACCAGGTGCAGCTGAGACCCTCTGGGCTTGTTCCTTCAACTGTTGTCCAGCGACGTGCGCTTGACTGAAAGCACTCAGGTAGGCCTGAATCAGAGGCTCATGTTGCGATTCCCTCTGCACCCACGTTTCCAGCGATTTTTTATCCTCTATCTCAGACGTGGCAGTAGTATCATCTGAAGTTTTGGTAGAGCTCTGCTCTTCATTCACCGGAGACGCCGAGATCTTACGGCTTAGACCCCCCGGCCGAGATGCGGCACTTCCTGATTGGCGTTGGTTAGCCTGAAGCCGGTTGCTTGCGAGTTCAAATACGTCCTTGTCGCCACTTAGCAATTTTACCCGCTTTTTGCTGACACTTGACCAGTAGTTTAGTCCGAGACTCTGTCCCACGGCTAAACATGGTAAGCGTTATAGCACCCTGCACTAACAAACAGAAACGCAACTTGCCTTCGTGCGTGCTCTTGTTTGCAGATCAAAGATCGGTTTGAACAAGTTGGTCTTGCTAGAGCATATGGCTAGAAAAGCGTCTGCAACCGAGACAAATAAAAGCGTTAATTGCTGTTTGATTTTCTTCGTGCACTCACCAGTACAAACCAAGCGTTATCACCCCGTTCTCATTTGAAGTCATGGCTTTTAGCTGGCTCTTCACTATGCTAGGAAGGGTGTCCGTGTGATACAAAAGACGAAAGAGGCTCTCACATTCCGCAGTGTCTAATGTTCCATTGTGATCGTCATCTATAGCATGAATGAATAAAAACCATTAGTGGGCCCGTATTATATCATCTGTGCATACTACGAACTCACCATAAAGTCGAAAGACATACGTATAAATGTCTTGCGGAGACATTGTGCAAAAGTTCCACATGTTTAACACAAAATCTTCGACATTACCTTAGCGTCATCCTGTACACGTTTATCCCTGAAACAATTCACCTTACCATCAAACGCCACACCACGGACGGGGGTCTGTTTCCCCAAGTTGCTAAAAACCAGATCGGAGAACGCAGTATGCGGAAGCTCAAAAAAGCGATGGAACTCTTCCAAGTCGATCGATTTACTTCCGCTGAGCGATTCAAGCAGCATACCGTCAGCTCTCATCGTATGAAATCATGTCCCCATAGTCAACGGTATTCTTACTCGGTGTCCATAGCTGCGAAGAGTTGGAAGAACTTTAGACCCGTAGTGGGTTTGTCAACTACGAATCAATTCACAATCAGTTAGTCCATTGCGAATTTCTACTCGAGTCAACTATAATGGCATATTACTATCAAGGGCCTCCATGGCCGCCACCACCGCTGGATTCTTCATTTGAAGAGCATACTGTTCTTCTTGCTGCGCTTGTGCCTGGGCACTGAGCTTGCTGTCGCCGCCTCCCATGGATTAGACCCGACACAGAACTTTCACAAATTTTCCAAATCCGTCCCACCACGAATACGGTGATACGAAACTAGTTTTCTCCGATGGACCTTCAAATACATGTCCACGAACCGAAATGGTCATACGAGGTGTTGCCCTATATCTGGACACCCAAGAACCGTTTTATCGAGCTGCACACTCTTGTTGAAGCTGCCTGCCGGGTGCATGTCCTCATTTCGACTGCGGCTTGAGCGTTTGAAAGAGTCGCGCCAGTTTGAATTGCTAGAAGGTGAAGAGATGTCTTCGAATTCGTTCGTCAGCAGCATCAGTCACATTGTCCTGTCTTCTAAACCCACACCGAAGGAATTCCAGGATGGCGATAAATCTTTTCGCTCAGTGGCCCTCGGTACCAATGAACAATCCCAACCGTACCCGTCGAATGCTGTCAAGACTGCTATCTACACACCCTTCAACTTTCTCCCAAAGAACATGTTCAAGCAGTTCACGCGGTTCTCCAATATATATTTCCTCGTGATTACAGTGCTGCAATTATTGCCACAAGTGACATCTTCCAACGGCGTACCTACGATGATTGTCCCGCTGATGTTTATTATTGTGGTGAGCGGTGTTCGAGATGTCATGGAAGACGTACAGCGCCATCGAGCGGATGCTGACCAGAACCGAGCTCAAATACGAAAGCTAACTTTCACAGGAGAGCAAACAAGCGCGTTTAAACCGGGGACGTGCGAAGAATTGAAGGTGGGGGAACTGGTCCGAGTTGGAGAGAACGAAGAGCTACGGGCTGATATCGCTTTGATTGCATCGGGTTCCCCTAATGGGGAATGTTATGTGATGACGGCAAACTTAGACGGTGAATCTTCACTCAAACCTCGCTTCGTGCATCCAGAATTGTGTCGTCCGCCGTATCGTGACTGCTTCTCAAACGATGGCCAGCATTTGACCCCGCAAGCAACGACGCAATTATCAGCAATTCACATCGACTGCGAGCCACCGAATCGGTGTATCGACAAATTCAAGGGATCGCTGGAATTTTCGGAGACACGCTCAGCAAGCTTGGACATTTCACACGTTTTATTGCGTGGCACGCATCTAAAAGACACACCTTGGGTCGTTGGTGTCGTTATATACACCGGTGATGATACGCGAGTGCGCCAAAATGCTTCTGAGACGCCGATCAAGTCGAGCTGGTTGAGCCACTTCATCAACCAGGTCACGATTTGGATCGTTGTCGTGCAAATCATTATTTTGATTATCGCGGTAGGTGTCGAGTCGCAGCTTGTGAGCTCGCCTAGTGTGCAGCGCAATCCGTACATCCCTACGGATATCAGGGACAGCACTCTGGTGGATTACATTTGGCTGTTCCTAGCTTACATGCTGCTTTTCTCGAACTTCGTGCCCATTTCGCTGCAAGTCACAATCGATTTTACACGGTATTTCCAAGCGCGAGCAATCACGAACGACCCTGGCATGTGCTTGACTCCGAGTCGACCTTCATTAACCGCGTCAAAGCACGGAACAGACAAAAAGCATGTCGTCTACGTCCAGTCTTCCGAGTTGAACGAGGAACTTGGCCTCGTCGAACACATTTTCACAGACAAGACAGGAACACTGACTTGCAACCGAATGACCTTCCGTTCTTGCCACGTGGCAGGCGAAACATTCGACTTTGACGAGCAGGATGGCTCACTACTGATTGTGGAGGAGGAACTTCACGAGTCAATCCTGGGTGCATCGGATGAAGAATCTACCGGATCTCCGTCTCGTCGAAGGAACACTATAGCGCTCTCATCGTTCCCAAGCAAGAGCACGCCAATGCAGCGATTTTTGCTTAATCTTGCTGTCAACAACTCGATTTGGCCTAGTTCGGCGTCCGCACTGCACGTGGGTCAGAAAGCGAAGCCTGTTGCAATGGAATACACTGGCCCATCGCCGGACGAACGCGCGTTGGTTATCGCTGCAGCGCAAGCTGGTGTGGAACTTCGAGAGCGCAACAACACACGCATTGTGGTTCGGGTGAATGGGAATGATTGTTCATTGGAGATACTGCAGTCATTTGAATTCACAAGTGACCGCAAAAAGAGCTCGATCGTCTTTCGAGAATCGTCAGGGAAGATCATTCTGATGACTAAAGGAGCAGACTCGGTGATCCTGGCAGCGCTGAGCGAGTCTGCGAACAAACCGAGTGCGGTGCTGCAAGCGAAAGACCAGATGAAGCTCTATTCTGCTAATGGACTGCGAGTACTTTGTATTGCTGAACGCGAGATCAGTGCAGACGAGTATCGATCCTGGAACTCGCGTTACCTGGCGCTCAAACAAAGTTCTGCTCGTGGGGCATCAGAGGAGGAGCTGACTAAAGTCATCGCAGAACTTGAACGTCGCCTTGTGCTCGTTGGCGTGTCAGCCATTGAGGATAAAGTTCAAGAAGGAGCTCCAGAGGCACTCGAAAAGTTCCGAGCGGCAGGTATTAGGGTCTGGATGCTCACTGGGGACCGTGCTGACACAGCAACCAATGTAGCGCATGCCGTACGTTTAGTGTCTGCTGAGATGCGATTGCTTCGATTGTGCGAAAGTGCAAGCTCGTGGATGGAAGGCTCAAAGCAAGAGGCGATCGATTTTCTCCGTAAAGAACTCCGAAAGGCTCGTGACGATAACAGGGGCGAAAGTGCCACAACCTCAATAACGTCCAAAAGTGGAGCCAAAGACAGACGAGGGCTAGCTCTTTTGATCGATGATATGGTGGTGGAAGCGATAACTGGCTTCGGTATCGAAAAGGAATTTCTGGAGTTGTGCATGGAGTGCGAGTCTGTGCTCTGTGCTCGCATTAGCCCAAAGCAGAAGCAGCTGATTGTGGGAATGGTGCGCAGCTTTTGCCCCGACAAAGTAACACTGGCAATAGGGGACGGTGCCAACGATGTGCCCATGATCCAGGGCGCTCACATCGGTGTCGGTATTGCTGGCGAGGAAGGTCACCAAGCTTCGGATTCTAGCGATTACTCGCTACCAGCTTTTCGATTCCTACAGCGCCTTGTACTCGTCCACGGCCGTGGCATGAATCGGCGTATCGCTGTGTTGACCCAGTACGTCTTCTACAAGAACGTGCTGCTAGTGCTCCCGCAATTCTTCTTCGGTGCCTATTGCCTCTACTCGGGCCAAAGCACGTATTTCGATACTCTACTGCAGCTTTTCAACATTGGGTTCACGGCACTTCCCGTGCTTGTCTTCTCGGTGAAAGACGACGACATATCTGCACGAACGGTCCTTTTCTACCCGAGACTCTACCAGGACGGCTTCCATCATGTCTTCCTCAACCGCAAACGCTTCACCTATTGGATGTTTGAAGCCGTACTGGGCTCGGCATTGATTATCTTGATCCCTGTAGAATTGCTACCCCTCGCTTCGTGGTCTGGAACGGGGAAAGACAACGACCTGTGGGCACTCGGTATGGCTCAAAATCTCGCAGTTGTCGTCCTCGCCAGTGCCCGTCTACTGATGGAAGCAACCAGCAGCTCCCGTGTGCTACTCGTGCTTGCGACCGTCTCCGTACTGTTTTGGTGGCTCGTGACATTCGTAATCTCGTCCATGACAGCGTTCGGGCGAGAGTTTTACGGCATCCTATACGTCGGCGCAATCACGAACGCGCTACTGCTCACGCTCTTCTGCTCCATTACGGGGCTCGCCGCAGCATTCCTACCAAAGGCGTGGCTGGTTTTCTTCGCACCCGAGCCTCGTACGATTTGTCGTGAGCGGGACCAAATGCTGGTCGACTTTTGTAAGAAGAGGAGCTTCGAGACCATCTTCCCCATTGATCAAGGCAACATTTGAGACCTGTAGCACTAGGTAAAAGTAATTGCAAGACGAGAATACATTCACTCGAAAAAGCTTTACCAAGTGAGCCGAACGAAACGACTCGACCCAAAACGGATGACGGTTTGCACACCGTACGGTTATTCCAACGTGTTGCATCTCCGCCCGAGTGTGAACGTCACAACAGAAGTGGCTTCAAGAATTCGTTGCAGGAAGTTGGCGAAAGTGACGCGTTGAAAGTTCCTGCTGAGCACTGGATGGCGGCAGTGGAGATTTACTATGAACCGAAGCACACCGTCGCGAGTTGACGACTCCGAGCCCCCTGGACCACTAAGCTCCCTTGCTCGCCACGCAAAGCCACGTGCGTTGACGGCTGGACTACTATTCACCAAAAGTGCGTCCCATAAATCACAGATCGCTCCAGCTCCTGAAAATGCTCGCCATAAACGCCAGGCCCAGTCCCTGGGCCGACAAACGTCAGCTTCTGTCATGTCAGCCTCGGACTGGTGGGGGTCAGTGCGGCGAGGATCATTCACAGGCACAATTCCCAGTCATGTATCACGTGTGGGATCTGTTGGTCGCTTGTCGTCTACATCATCGATGAATAATAACCGCGGATCAGTGGGTCGAGACGGAAAGACCACCCTTCGCAAACAGAGGTCGGCTTTAGCTTCCCAACCAGGTCCTCCAGGACCCCGGCTTCGCATCCTCATTTGGCTTTCACAGGTCTACCACAACTACAAGCGACCACTAAGCTTCATTTTGGACCCACCACTGCTGGACCCACGCAGCAACGAAAAGCTCGCGTGGGATGCAGTGATCATGCTCGTCGTTCTGTATAGCGCCATTATTGTGCCCGTGCAAATGGGGTTTCCGGAGATACAATTAGGTGCGGTTGCGCGGACAATAGCGATTATCTCGGATGTACTGTTTTTCGTGGACGTGGTGCACAACTTTTTGGTGGGATACTACCCAGACGACGACGAAAACATGGTTCGGGATCGGCGACTTATTGCAAAGCGATATCTTGTTTCGTGGTTTCTCCCGGATGTGCTTGCATTTATCCCTCTTGACTATTTCTTTGTACAAAGCGATTCTGCTGCTCCCGGCGTCAATAACAACGCCGATAGCATCACAAGTAGTAACGCACAGGTTCTCTCGTTGCGACTCACCCGGCTAGTTCGGCTTCTGCGCATTACTAAACTAACGCGGCTTATCAAGTTGCGCCATTTTGTCGCCAAAGTTGAGGACGCGTTTGACCTGGATGCCGTATTAGCACGTTTGACAAGACTAATTGGGCAAGTGCTGCTAGTGACGCACATTTTTTCGTGCTTCTGGCACCTGATAGGCTTTACCACCGAGGACGAAGGCCACACGTGGATGATTGATGCAGGCGTACGACACAAGAGTGTCAGTGAACGCTACGTCTACAGCTTCTATTGGGTCGTGGCCACCGTATGTGGAGTAGGCTACGGAGATGTTCACGCAACCAACAAACCAGAAAGACTCTTTGCTATGGGTGTGTCAGTCGTGGGTGCCAGTGCGTTTGGCCTGATTATTGGGAGCCTTACGAAGATTTTAGAGAACTGGCACCGTGAAACTACAACCCGAGCCCGAAAACTCAGTATGATACAGGCCTTTATTCACAAAAAACGACTCCCTCGAGCTCTAAAAATTCGGCTCATGCGCTACTTTCGTCATTACATCGCCAAGACGAGCGCCTTTGATGAACGCGAACTCCTTTGCGAGTTCTCGTTGTCTCTTCGGGGCGAGATTTTGCACGAGACATACAGAAACACATTTTTCCGCATCCCGGCCTTCAAGCGATTGAGCACTCAATTCGTGTTGGATATGGCTATGTTCATCAAGCCGCTTATTGTCGTAAAGGGAGATGTTCTTGCTCGCGAAGGTTCTGTTGGGACCGAGATGTTCATTTTGAATACCGGCATTATTGAAGTTCGACGCACATCCCCAGAAAATGCCGACTGGATAGTTGTGCTGGAAGTTCTCACAGAGCGAGGCGTTTTCGGCGAGGCATCGCTGCTTCATTACGCCCCTCACACAAATTCTTACACAGCAAAGGCTACGAGTGATCTTTTCACACTTCCTAAAGAAGATTTCGATCGACTAATTGAGGAATTTCCAGATGCTGAGCATGCATTGATGGACTACCATAAAGAACGAAGCGCAATGTATGATCTTGTGTTCGAACAGACACTCGCTCGCTATCGCGTGTTCATCGTCTCGCAAAACAACGATCCTGTTTCAGGCGTAACAGGGCTGGAAAATTTCTATCCAACACTGACAGTACTACTCGATGGAGCGTTGCAAAGTTATCGGTCATTACCCCTCTCTATCCTTCAAGCGCTCGACCTTCAGCTCTCCATGGGTGTTTCAGTCTTCAATTCCTCAACAGAAAAATTGAACATGATTTGGCTTCTCGCTCAGGACGCCAGCTCTGGTGACTCAAAGTCTCTGTGGCAGCGCTGGAAATGGCAGATACTCACGCCGATCGATCCTTTCCATTGGTCTAAGCTTTCATGGGATGTTTTCACTACCATTCTCCTCATGTACTGCGCTCTTGCCATCCCGTACGAAGCTGCATTTCTCGGGGATAATGGCGAAACACTGTGCCCAGGCATGGATGGTTTGGTCGAATGTGTATTCTCGCTAGACATAGTCATCAATATGCGTACAGCAGTGGTAGCGGATCTCCGTGGTGATGGTCACACCGCTGTGTTGGAGCGGCGTACAAGATGGCGAGAGTATCTACGAGGTTGGTTTTGCATGGACCTCTTCTCAGCACTACCCATATCGGCGATTATTGCTCTCTCTGATGAGTCGATCCAAAACTCGAGTACCTCTGGATCCTCCTGGATGTTAGCTCTGGTGCATTCACTTCGGTTGCTGAAGCTGTCGCGTGTTTTCAAGTTCATTCACAGACTTCAGCGTGAAGAAAACTCAACAGCTTTTGGTGCGACGATATCTTCACACCACACCATTGCACGCGTTGTACGTCTCGTGTTTCGGGTAAGTTTCATCGCTCACGTATTGGCATGCGGCTACTTCTTCGTAGCACGCGTTACACGAAGCGCTGATGGAGGAATCCAGTCGTACTTTCCTCCGGAACAAAAAACAAATGGAGAAATGTACGTTTACTTTCTCTACTGGTCAGTGACAACGATGACAACTGTCGGCTACGGAGATACCCCAGCACACAACATTCCTGAGATTATATACGTGTCCGTCGGGGTTCTCGTAGGGGCGTCAACGTTTACTTACGTTGTAGGGACTTTGAGCTCAGTGGTCGAAGAGTTAAACGAAGCCTCGGACACATTTCGAACTCGAATGGATCATCTCAAAGCCTACCTCCGCGAAAGGGGAATCCCCCAACCGTTGGCTGAGCGTCTTCGCCGATACTACGAATACTACCTGTTGCAGCGCGATGACGAAAACGAAGAAACCATTCTAGCTGCACTCTCGGATGACCTTCGTAGTCAACTGGTGCTCCATTTGAACCGAGATGTCGTAAGCAGAATTGGCTTCTTTGCCACGCAGGACGACGCCTGTGTGAGTTATCTCATGGGCATCCTTGATCCAGAATTCTGCACACCAGGTGAATATGTGTTCAAGGAAGGTCAAGTTGGCCGTCACATGTATTTTCTAGTCAAGGGAGTGGCCGAGGTGGTCTTGAAAGCCGGCACGAGCGAGGAACAGGTAGTTGCGACGCTGCTGGAAGGAGGCTACTTCGGCGAGATCGCCATGCTCACACGATCAAAGCGAGCTGCAAGCATTCGGGCAAAGACGTACATGAGTCTGTTTGTGCTCAGCTTAAACGGGCTCGACCGGATATCCCTGCATTATCCTGAGATGGCGCACAACATCATCCAGGAGTTTCGGAACAAGATCACGCACATCAAACAAGCGCCCGTAAAGCAGCTAGGCTCTCTTGTGCAGGAGGATATAAAGCAGGCACGCGAACGTAGTGGACTACTTGCAGCTTCGGCTGTAGGCGGCTCCAGCAATGAGGACGGAGGAGGTTCTGGGAATGACTCCGAGCTGCGCTCTACACTTGGCGAGTTTGAAAACATTTTGACCCACATTGTCGAGATCTACGGTGGTGGTGACCGTGGCAAACGAAAAGCGCTTACATGTGTCATGCAGTACTTACACAAGTACGAGTTCTCCATCGATGACTTCCTTCAGGCTGCTGAGGAGCTCAACTATGGGACCGTCCAGCCTCCGATCGGGAAAAACAACGGGTATTCCACCTCAGCTGGTGCGGTGCTCAATAGCTTGCAGATGCGGATGCGCCGTCGATCATCTTTCTCCTGAAGCGCGTCAGTAAGCATGTATTGTTGTCATAAGGTGCATTGCCGATTTTGTTTTACCGTATTACTCCCAGGACGATCCACCCACTTACCAGTCTATCCCTCCTCGTTAATGTCTGGACAAATCCGACGAAACCCACGCCACCAAAGCATGGAGCAATTCTGCGTCGTGCTGTTTTAGCTGTTGGTCCACCTCGGACAACGCTCTGGTGCCACTTTGCTGGGTATTGGCGTGTAAACGTTCCAGGTGGCGAATGAACGCAGCGTGCAAGCGTTCTCGCAGCAGTGCAATCCAGCGCGCTTCCTGAGCACTACGCAGCTCAAATACGACCCAGTTGTCTAGCACGAGCAACCACTTGCTTGTCGCTATGGAGCCATCGGTGTTTACCTCCACGTCAACTTCTTGCTCTTCTACGGTTTGAGTCTCCACGGACCCCATTAGAAGCGCTTGCAGCAAAAAGGATGGCAGCTTAGTACCATACCTTGCGACGCGAGTACGCTCTGACTGCATCATTTCGTGATACACAAGCCACTCGTCGGGAGGCCCAATCTCGTCGGGCTCAGATCCATGCTTCTTCTTGTGCTTCTGGGAATTAGCAGTGGTCCACGTTACCATTGACGCACCGTCAATCTTCACCTTCACCTTCTCTTTCGAGGTCCAGTTGCGGCTGACGCCACCTGAGCGAGTGAACAGTGCATTTGGGTACATGCCGATACTGAGCGCCATCAAGTACGGCGCAACGCTTTCCATCGTTGCAGGCGCTTTTGGCATGGCTGCGGGTACAAGCTGAGTCGCTGGCGATAGGCCTATTGACTCCATATCTTGCTGTAGCTGCTTGTAAATGGAAACAAGCTGCTCCAACGTCTGACGGTGCAGTTTGTTCCGAGCACAGAACGCGTCCTTTGCCTTAAATGAGGCACGAGCTCGTGCGTCGAGATAAGCCTCAAAGGCTTTCCAAAGCACAAAATGATCGCTCTGCAGCGGAAGTGCTGGAGGCGATCCGTTCCGCGCAAAAGCCTTTTTAGAAGCATCCACTTGCCGTTGTTCTTCCGGTGACATGCCAAGAAAGCTAATGAAGGGATCACGGTACCCACTCAGTGTGCACGTGGTCTGTAGAATCGCATCGAAGCAGCCGAACGTGTGCCCCCAGAGTAGAAGCTTCGCCATTTGCACAGCAACACCGCCCGTGCAAATGTGCCCCAAATGCCACCCAAGTAAAGTCAGCGCCTGGTGGTCTCTTCCCTTGGTCGTTAGTGCGCGCATATCTTCGAGGCGCTGTAGCGAAGCATCAATTGAGGTCTCACTAGGCGCGTCCATCGCTTCCAGAAGAAACTCCTTAGCGTCGCGAATATGAAGCTTCTTCTCGAACTGAAGAAGCTTAATTTGCAGTAGCAGCTCCTCTAGGGGCGTCGTAAGCAGCTCTGGAAGCATAAACTGCTTCATGGCTGTTTCATATCGTGCCTTTGAGAAGAGACGGAAGCAAACACCCGCACGCACACGTCCCGCACGTCCTGTACGCTGGACACAGTTTGCACGAGCAACCCACGTTGTCTGCAGCCCCATCACAAAGGATGAGCTCGAAGTCGCGGCAAGCGCATGCGTTTGCTTTGACTTGCCACAATCCACAACAAACACCACATCTTCGATAGTAAGACTGGTTTCAGCGATGTTGGTAGCAAGAACCAGTTTTCGCTTCCCATGCGGCGGCGTCATGAACGCACGGCGCTGCTCCTGCGCTGACAGCCGTGAGTGGAGGAGAGCTATCTCGTACGTTGCTGCCGTTGCCGGAGAGTTGAGTAGAGCACGTTCCATGAACGAAATTTCTTCCCAGCCAGGCAGGAATACAAGAATGGCTCCTTTTCCATCTTCATCTAGCGGGAACGTACGGTTAACCAGGAAGAGAAGCTGGAGCAACAGGTCATAGTCCACTGCTTGATCCCGACGCAATGCATCTTGCTGTTTCATGTATGATAAAAGCAAGGATTCCTTTGCCGTATCGTCTACTTCGCCGAGTGTATCTTGTAACACGTCTCCCATGGCAGCAACGGGTATCGCTATAGACGCAATCTCCGGTTCCGCGGTAGGTGGCATTCCGAAATCAGCACTGGGCTCACCAAAGCAGGTCGCGACGTGCATACCGAATGCTTCTTCATCCGCAAAGCCAGCACCGCCGCACAAAGGGCATTCGAGGCCGCTAGTCGCTGCCATCATTCCTCTACTGTTACTGCTGCCATAGACAGCGTCAATACGTCCGACGCGTGAATCGTCCATGATAGGTAATGGAGAGGAACGATCTCTCTCGAGCAGTGCGAGGATATCTTCGAGGAATAGTGTGGTCACAGGAAAGTTCGTGCCACCAACCATTTGCAAAACAGGCGCCGGGAAGTCTGGTTGGAAATACTGCGAAAACTTCTCAACCTGGATGGTAGCGCTCATCAGGATAACCTTGAGATCCGGCCTCTGTTTGAGAATCGACGTCTTGATCAAAATAAGCAAGAAGTCCGTGAATTGATCGCGCTCGTGCACTTCGTCCAGGATGATGTGGGAAAACCCTCGCGCGAGTGGGTCATTGTTGAGCCACTTCAACAGCGTTCCCGTCGTGCAAAAGATAAGCTTGGACCGCTTCGCATCAAAAGACGAGTCGAATCGAATAGCGTGGCCCACCTCCTTGCTGTCTTCACCGTGCAGTCCCGAACGCTCACGCGCAACCCGTTCGGCCAGCGAGATGGCACTGATTCGTCGTGGTTGTGTACAAATAATCCTCGTTTCTTGCCCATGACCTCGCGCCAGGGCATCATCCAGCAGAAACTGTGGAATCTGCGTCGATTTACCACACCCCGTGTCACCCGACAGCACGACGACTTGATTCCTCTCCACAAGCTCCAAAATCTGCTCTCGATATCCATACACCGGCAGTTTGGTGGCATCCACGGGCGGCGTCCTCACACTCTTGGGGCCCCTCTCCTTGGACCGACTGGGCAGCGGATTAAACAGCGGTGTACCCCCTCGTGTCTGTTGTCTCTTGGGCACCGAGGTTAATGGACTGAGATCTCGTGCACTCCACGGGTCCAGCAGGGCTTCGTCCTTCCTAGAAGCGGGGTATCTCTCCATATACTGCGTCACAATAGGAGGAAACCACTCGACCGTCGAGACGTTGAGAGGCACCGCGGGCAGCCGCAGTGAGACCTGCTGCATGGCCGCGTTCTTCTTGACTTTGGCCACGTGGATAAAGCGACCCGCCCCTTTCTTGCCCGAGCTCTTGGAGAAGAGGCCGTACTTCTGCGCCATCGAGTGGATGTAGCGCCGCTGCGTGCTGTCGTAGCTGGACGGGAAGTTCATCTCCGAGCGAGCGCCGTCCTCCACCAGCGCCTGCAGCAGTGCGTGGATCTCCATACAGAAGCTCTCGTCCAGGCTGATGGCGGACTCCCCGTTGGTATTATTCCCGCCTCGAGGTGTGGAAACCCCGCGACGTTCACCGGTGGACGCGAAGCCGTTGGGAGGACCGCGACCTCGACCCCCGCGGCCTCGTCCGCGACCCCGACGGCCGCCACCCTTAGTTTGCCACCTGTTTTGCTCCATTTTGGAAAATGACTCTGTTTATTGTCGAGCACAGTACCAGATGTACCGTTCTTGACAATAAACTAGTTCGATCTTCCGGTTATCTAGCACTGTACCATCTGTACCGTTCTTTACAATAAAATAGGCCGAATATCATTGTTTTTGTCGCAATTTTCTCGCTTCAAGGCTCGCGACAATGCTCCCGGCGGCGTGCGACGCCTACCCGTTTGTAGCGAACATGACACTAGGTCCTCTAGGTATCGACTACGTCCACGTTCACTACTGCTCGCTGCCAGGGCTTCCGTTCCTCTCGTTCTCCCTGCTCCTCCTCTGGCTTGCCTCTCTCTTCTACTTCCGTACGTCTCCCATGAATTCCCCTAATAACTCGAATGTCTAACGCTCTGCTTTTCCTAACGCCCAGTGGGTAGCACAGCGGACGGATACTTTTCACCAACGCTTGCGAGTCTGAGCGACCGTCTCCGGGTTCCTCATGATGTGGCGGGTGTCACCTTCCTGGCCTTTGGGAACGGCGCGCCTGACGTTTTCTCGGCTCTTGCCGCGTACAGCTCCGGCGTGGGGGAGACGGGGGTCAATGAGCTGCTGGGAGGAGCCATGTTTGTCTCTACGGTGGTGGTCGGGGGCGTGGCGGTGGCGACTGCTGTACAGGTGCAGCGCTGGGCCTTCGTGAGGGACGTGGGGGCGTTAATCGCGTCGCTGCTGCTGTTTCTACTGCTGGCCATGAGTAGCAGTGAAGGGGACATAGGGGACACCGCGGTGGCTGCCTTGATGTTATTGGTGATGTACGGGATCTATGTCGGCAGTGTGGTGTTCCCAGCGTGTGTGGCGGGATACAGAGCAGTTGGAGTTGAGCTTCGTGACGCCAAGTTGTCGGGTAAGACGTCGTTGATGATTTCGGCATTTTGGCATGCGCTGTCACCAAGAGCTAAGGATGCGAAGAGAGTGCAGCGAACAGAGCAAATAGAACACAGATATGCTTTCATCACGAGGTCAGACATGGAGGTGAATGGCGAGAATGTGAACGGTGAAGATCGTGGAGGTGAAGGCGCTGCTGAGAAGGGTGCGGGGCCTCAGATGCTTGAGATGTCTTCTTTGGGGGGCCTCAGATTTTCGAGTCGAGTGTTTGACGACCATTTTGACATCGAAGAGGAGGACTCGTTGTCTTCGCCATTGATTTCTGACAGTGAGCGTGATCACGATAATGTTGACGAGCTAGTGGTTCCGGAATGGCAGCAGCACCTTCGCTGGAGATGGCGGCTCGAGCGTCGCGTTATCCAAGTGTTCTCAAGCAACGAACCCCTAATTGTCAAGGTGCTTTACATCCCGCAAGTAACCCTTGTTCTTGTTCGCGATATCACAGTCCCTCTGTTCGATGATGAATCCTGGTCGCGCCCCATGGCGTGCTTGTCGCCCGTTACGGTCCCTCTGCTGGTCGCGCTAACAAGTGGCTACGCCAATGTTGATATCGGCGGCGACAGATATCCGTACCACGTTCCGCTGTGGCAAGCTATTGCGGTCGTGGGTGGCTGCGTGAGTGGCATTGTTTCCTTCTTCACTCACCGCTCGCATGCGCCACGATCTCTAAAGGCGTCGTGTCTGCTACTCACCCTGGCTTTCGTAGCTTGTGTGTGCTGGATCTATGCTGTGGCGAACGAGCTTATGGCACTCCTGGTAGCGGTGGGTTATATTACCCACGCCAGCAACAGTTTGCTGGGACTGACCGTCCTCGCCTGGGGAAACTCCGTGGGCGACTTCATTACGGATGTTTCGGTGGCTCGAGCTGGGTTTCCTCAAATGGCCATTGCAGGTTGTTTTGGTGGACCAGTGTTCAATATTCTTCTTGGCTTAGGACTGCCCATGGCCTACGCATTCGTCTGTGGACGCAGCGAAGAACTTTCACTGGACATTCATGCTTGGATCTCATTGGGTTTCCTTTTCGTGTCCCTTACTTCGACGTTGCTGGTGTTTCGGCATCACAAGTACCACTGTCCACCATGGTATGGCAAGGCTCTCATGATATACTACATCCTCTACTCGCTCCTGAATGTTGCTGTTGCATTTCGGATAGTGCTTGCGTAGATTGAGCCAGCTTTGTTTGTTAACTAAACGGCTTCTTTAAGCCATCGGAATACAGGGTCCGAGTTCACACTCAGTTCATCGCTCAGGTCGTCTTCGAACGCATCGTTTTCCTTTCCAATTCCACCATAGCTCTTGTCTCCTTCAAAGCGCGTCTGAACCATAGTCTTATCGTGGTTCACAGGTTCATGACGCCCACCAGAAAGACTATAGTAAGGGAGAAACGTTAAATGCTCTACCACGTAAAAGCACAGAGACTATACCAGCGTGCCCACTTACTGCTCGAAATTCCACTCAAACTTGGTGCCTCCGATGCCTACATTCGAGCGATACTGTCAGGTGGCCAAGCTTCGTTTCCATGGTCAATACAATACATACGTGGATCTGGGTCTGCGGCCTCGTCCTCAACTTCATCCCACTCCGGCCGAACCGTTTTCGTATGGAGCGGCCCAAAATCACCAAGCCATCCGTTGTAGTCTGCGTAATAAGTGCAGCATATTAGCGATCACCTTCTCTTGAGAACACCCTCAGCCAATTCGAGTTCGTACTTCGCTTTGTCTGCTTTGGTCGGCTGCCTGATCGTCGTCGCGGGTCCGGCGCAGGCTTGCATCCAAGAAACGAGCTGTCCAATGCCGCTGTGCCGTACAGTTCCTCTTTAAGTGGATCCCTACGAGCTGGACGCTGCTGGACAGGATCGCTGATATGTGTACAACAAGTCAATTAGCCGCAACGAAAACTAGCAGTAGCGTCAAAACTATTGGTGAACTCACGTTGCTGAGTGCTCGACACCAACTGATTCGTGCAGTTCATCACGACCGAATTTGTCCATTAAAGGGCTCTTCATAAAGTCATCAACGATTTCCAACGCCGCAGCTCCTGTTGCATCCACCACGACATGATTAGTCGCACCAGATCCTTCAGCGCACAAAGCGCAACACCGTACCCTTGGTTATCTCACTCAAGGGCATTTTCTTCGGACCAAGACGCCGATCACGCACATCCTGTAACTCTTGTCGCGCATCGTACTCAGCCAACCGGGCACGCGCTAAGGCCTCCGCCATTCTCTGTGATTGTGTCTTCTTCACACGCAAGACCTTCTGCCGGCGGGCATCCAACTCAGGCTGGATCTTGGACTGCACATGCTGAAGTGGGCGAGGGATTTGTCGTGGTTGGCGCTGCTGGGGTTGAGGATGCAGAGGCACCTGATTCCGCACCGTCCGTGACTGAATTGAAGCGGTGTTTCCCATTGTAGGATACTGAGTGCTCCCACTCCACCCCCGTCTACTCTTCTCTGAAAGACTACGAGGACTCGAAGCAGTACCTTCTCGCCTGTAAATGGTGTCCTGCTTGTCATTGAAGGTCTCTTCTTCTCCGGTGGAATCACTACTTTCTTCGCCCACTGCACGTCCCAATGAATGGGCATGGTGCACACGCTCCGTCGCATCTTTTACATTGCTAGAGCCATTCTCAGCGGCAGCTGGGGGCTCTGGGAAGTCTGGCATCTCCACTTCTCCGTCTCTCCACGAGTGCGATGGCTTGACCCGCACTTCCATCGGCGCGCGCTGATCTCTGGCAGTCGGCCGTGACGCATTGCGCACGTAAAAGTCTCGTGTCTTCGCTTCATCATACCCTACAGTCAATAGAACAGTGATTAGCTCACTTCATAAGAGTTTGTTATGGGCATTCCGCTGCACCTGTGATGGTTCGCAGCTCGTTGCAGCTCATTCCTTTGAGCGAAAAGTTGCGGACCAGGCACTGCACGCCGTAGCAGAGCGTGATATCGAGGACCTCCTGGTAGCGGGCCCTCTCGCCCTCGAAGTTGCGCAGATACGTCTCCACAGCCCGCGAACCTCCCGCCATCGCGATTCAAATCAAAATGTTGCAAAAGTTTTTCAAATGTGATTTTAAGTGAAAATGTTATACAAATGTAGCCATTTGGGATTCAGCCCATCGCGGAGCTGTCTGGGTCTCCTTCCGCATGGCCGCGAGACTTGTCTTCATGGTCGTTGGTTGGCATGGAGTTAGTATCGATATTATCACCGGGAATCATTGACTCGGTTGCATTGAACGGAGAGTTGTTGGCCCACTTCTGGACGCACCCGTGAGCCAGCACCGAGTGTTGCAGTTGAATTTTCAAGTGCTGAACGGGGCCGCTATTCCGACGGAGATTGGACGGGAAGTTGGATGGGGGGTCTCCTCTGGTGGCATGTGCAAGTGCACTCGACAAAAAGTCGTCTGCCGCAGCACCGTACACCTGCATCGTCAGACTTGTTAGGTTTCTTCGGATGGCTTGTCCACACACTTGTCTTACCTTGCGAGCCAACGGGACGAGGTTGAGTAGCATTTGCACTGTCGTATGCAACTGAAGCGTCATTGACTGGTGGTTGCGCGCCAGGAGTTGAGCCTCGAGCTGTGCCTCCTGTCTTTGCTGAGCCTCGCATGCCAGCTGAATCTGGAGCTCCTCCATCCTCACTTGCAGACTGTTGCGTGCCTGAGCATAGGTCAACGATTTTGTTGATTAAAGTGTCTGTCAAGCGCTCGGTTGATCTATCAAACGTACCTGGTCGACGTGTCGAAGCTGTGACTTCGTTGAAAGAAGCGTATGACGCAAGATTGACTGCTCCTTCTTCATAAACTCCAGTTGTTCCTGTGCGTGCTTCACAGACCGATGCCTCTTTTTGCCGTCGGCCAGAGCATCTTCTGCCTTTTGCTGCAGTGTTTTGCCAACAAAATCGTGTGAAGGGGCTTCGCTGGTCACGAATGACGGTAATGAGGCCCCGTCCTCGATGAGCTGTGATGACAAAGAACAAATCGCGTCATGTAAGCCACTGGTCGTGCTCAGTCTGGAAAAGATGCCACAAACCAATAGTCGATCAATGCTCCAGCGATAGCTTGGGTTTACGACAAGTGTTCGCTGTAGCAGCAGACGAAACTCTGGCGCGGCTTCAGAGATAAGTGAATCGAGCACGGCTTCTGTGAGTGAGCATATCAAATGCAGCCCCTGTTCATGACCGATTGACTGGCTCCATGGCGCCAATCGCTCGAGCAAAGTATTCCCAGTAAGTAGCTGATACCTGATGCACGCAAAGCATGACAGCATTAGTTTCGTTCGATCACCAGGCAAATTTCACTGCTTACGTACACAAGGCACCCGAACTGCCACATATCGGACTCCGCGCTCGGCAAAAACTCCTCCTTGGAAACAAAAGCTTTAGCAGCCTCTGGTGGACATGAGCTCAGCGTAATGGCGTGAGAGCCAATCGTGCGCTGCTCGTAAAGCTCTCGGCTAGTGCTCATATTGTACAGGCAGAGTCCCCGGTCTTCAAATTGGCCGACATTTTGCAGTGTCTGAAAGCAGATGCACGTCCATCAGCATGTTTAGCCAACACAAAGTAGATCTATCGCCAACGTACAATATTTCCGTGAACCATGCGTGCATCGCCATGCCAAAAGAACAGACAGTTAGCAAGCTCCGTAGTAATTGCGCAGACTGCTTCCGTGTCGCACAGCTTTTCCGCTCGTAAGCCTTCCAGGGTGTACACTGGGGCTTCCATTACTATCGCGTAGTCTAAGACTATGGCCACGTCGCTGCTCGCATCCACAATGGCGCTATGAGTTAGCACAAACGATCGATCTCTCGGTCATTTTTTCTCTCCAGGAAGGGATGCGATTATAAGCGTACCCGTTGTGATCTTCAGGGGCGACGTCAATGCTCCGCGGTGTTAGTCGTCTTTTCGCGTTTTCAAACGTCTCGTGCACGGTAGGAGAGCAGTTTACATGATCATCTCGTATCTCGGCCTAGAGGAATGGACGCACGAAGTCACAAAGGAGGAATCACCAACCCTAGGAAAGTTAAGTGCTTCCGAACGTGGAATGATCATACGTACTGCTGTTTTCAGGCGAAGAAGCATTGTTTGTTCGTGGTCCATGAACCCTGCCAACGAATAAAAGTTCACAAGCACTTTCGAGGCCGTATTGGAGTCCATTGCCGCATTCGTTTGAACGTAAACCACTTCACCACCCTGTGTGAAACAGACGCACTGTCCGTTTACACTAAGGAACTCGTATCGGTGACGATACGATGCCGGTCCGCATATCAGTAGTGCGGTGATTTCAGTTGAAGAAGAGGGGTTGTCCACCAAATATTGAATAGGAAGCTTGAAGTCCTGTTAGGAAAAATCATCAGCACTTACACTTTCCAAAAACAAAACGCATATGCTGTCCACGAAGTTTACCCGATCTGCGACCAATGCAGCACTTGGCCAACTATCGAAAAGGATCTCGAGCACGCGAGGTTTTACTTTGACATTACTGCAGAGGTAGTGCAAGGGGGTCCGTTCGTTCTGTTTCGATAAAACAAGAAGTTACAACCGGAGAGTGTTATTGCATGGAATCCATGCCAGTGCCTGCACCTTGTCGACTTGACGAACAAGGTCGTGACCTCGATCGAAGAAAAGCCACAACAGCTCCGGCGAGACCACTTGATTCATGCATATATAATGAAGAGGCGATCGGCCGTGCTAGAAAGTAAATAGTTTATCACACTCAGCCAAGATGACTCTTTCGGAATCATATGCTAGGCATCCTTACCGCATCTTGCGTAAAGGAGTCTTCTGAGCACATAAGAAGCATTGTACGCAATAGACCCGTGGAAATTGTCTCGTTCATGCAGAGCAAATGCAAAGCCGTAGCTCCAAACTGAGTATCACAAAGAAATAGCCCAAGCAAGTCAGTTACTACAGGCCACTATATGAACCATGATTGCAAGCTTACCGTGTCAATTTTGGAACAGGAGGAATTTTCGTGGTCAAACGAGAAAATTTCAGTTAGCAGGTCGACGCTACAACGTTCGTTCAAGCAGATAAAGTGGAGGGGTGATAGCTCATTCTGCACAGAAAACGATTCAAAGGTCAAGATATATCAACGAGAACATGCACAAGTCGAACGATAAAAACCTTCGCGTTCGAATATATGCCCGCTGGATAGGCTTGTAACGCAATGCGAAGTAAATCAAGAGTAATCTTTTCGTTCTGGCACAATATGTGAAGAGGCAGATCCCCGTTCTATTCAAATGATGACAAGAAAGGGTAAGTAGTATTAGCGTGACAGAGGTAATTGACCCGCTGAGCGAACACGTACGGCATCAGGTAGAGAAGCGGTGTCGGTAACGGTCGCAAACAGCATCCGAATGGTGTTCTGGTCTAATTCTCGGCGTTCACAAATCCAGTGAAGAACTGTTCGACCCATCTAAGAGAATCACAGGCCATTCACGCGTTAGTATATGCGATGATTTGTTTGTAGAACAAAATACTGCCGGTACCAAATCTCGCATCAACGCCGTGTCAGGGAAACTCTCGATTAAATGACGAAGAACAGGCGTGTTGAGTGGAGTATCGGCCATCACCAAGCAATGCAACGGCGTTTGACCATGCTGGATTATCGCAATCATAAACGTAAATCAACCGCCCCGCTATCAAGTCGCTATTCAGTCAAACGTACATCATTGATGGTTGCGTAGGCAGAAATTTCCGATCCTAGCTTCTTGACCAAGCCAATATCGCATGAAACATTTCGACAGAGACAATGCAGTGGCAAGTTCCCGCATCTATCGTGCACTGGTGTGAGCTCCACAAGTGACGTAACAAACGCCCCAAGTGCCTGCACCGTCACACATGGGTTCCCACACAAAATATGCAATGGGGTTTGTCCATTCTGTACACCACAAAAATGGCGAAGTCGTTAGACACGTACCCCCTCCACCACAGAATCCTGCTCCCACCTTGTCTCCACAACGAGCCGCCTCCGGGTACGTGTTGACCATCATGTTCATCAAATCAACGTATCGATAGTTCGGCCGCAGCGCACAAACGTGGTGCAGGGGCAGCCAGCCGTCCTAAAAAAGAGAAGCAACAACCATGAGACTGCTGTATACCGACTCTCTCTCCAGTCACCCACCTCGTCACTGCATCGCAGAACACTGGGATCCTTCGCCAAAGCGTCCAGCATCTTCTCCTTGTCTTTGCGAGCCACTGCATCGGCGAAGAGCTCCGCGCATGTGTCTTTGCCGCATGGGGTCTGTTGCCTGCGCCTGCTGCTCGTCATCATGGCACGCATGGACTTACCGATGGTGCTGGAGTACGCTGCACCCGACCAAAGCGGCGTCTTGGCAGCGAACCCGGCGTCCGAGTCCGTCGCCTCCATCATGTTCATCATCTTGATGACTGTCAAGATCCGTCGCAGCTCTTCAAGATCGCGTGTTGTGATTGGTGGAAAAGAGGTATCAATCCATTGATGGACTGGGGCGTGGCGATCCGCCGCATTGCGGCGACTCGAGGGCAGATTGGGGCGTCTATTCCAGGGTTCAGGACGCTGTTAGAGCTTCTGGATCATGAGGACGTACTGGTAGCGTATGCTGCGAAAGAGGAGCTTATGGATGTCGTTGCGGGGGACGGAATAGATAACATCATTGAGGTCGTAGAGTAAGTGGAGCTGTAGAATTGAGAAAATGATAGTGCAAATGCTCATTCGCTCAATTTTGCAGAGCTA
The DNA here is from genome assembly GCA_000500205.2 of Phytophthora lateralis. NCBI lineage: Eukaryota > Oomycota > Peronosporomycetes > Peronosporales > Peronosporaceae > Phytophthora > Phytophthora lateralis. Next base: position 42,032 of record KV723244.1, on the reverse strand, counting down.
TCGTGACGACGCCGACCGGGAGCTGGGGACGAGATGCTGGTGGGTTCTGTTTCCAGTTGCTGCGGCAGCTCCTGAAGACGGAAGCTGCACGACGAAATGACAGTGATGATGAGGTGGAATATCCTTATTTGGAGACAGTGCTGAAGAATCTGCAGTATGTGGGGGGCATGATCTGTGGTGTGTTCACGCCTGTGGTTTGTTCTGACGATGGGGAAAATTGTCCCGCGGCAGTTCCGTACTCAGTCCGATACGAAGCTCTGTTGTTTTTGAGTGATTTCATGAAACGAGTTCACAGCTTGGGGCAAGTGGAGGCTTTTCAAATCGTGGAGTTGAATAAGCATATGAAGATGCTGATGTATAATGCCTTCATGACTATGGACTACGCCACACAACCCACATTTGTGTCCTGTGCAGTCCAGTGTCTTTTAGGCGATTTCCAAGAGCTGATGGTATCGTGGAAAGAGCAAACACAAGATGATGACGATGGTGGCGTGGAAGCTATGTACTTGCAGTGGCTCGATATGTGCTTGCTGTGGTTGACACACTCGTCCTGCACATATGTGGCCATGCGGCTGCTCAACATAAATGAACCCTCAAATGTGTCAAGCCAAGAGGCCTTTATTGGTCAATCAAGCCGCTACCCGTTCTTACAGCAGTGGTTTCTGTGCTTAAGCCGCATAGGAGTCCCACTTCTGGAAGCTTTGCCGACAAGGACGATAAGCGTCAGTGAGAAACCAGAGGTGTTGAACCTAAGCGGGGCATGTACTTGGAGTGACGTCCAACTGCCGCGCCGACAACAGCTTTTCGCGGTGCTCTCTGAGCAAGATGACGTGATGATTGACGTATTGAACGGGCTTACGCGGATGGTAGCGCTTGCAGATGCTGGTAGCAAGGTGTCTGACTGCTTAGACCGGCAAGGACTAGCGTGGCCACCGCACATTCGTGAGCATTTTGCAGCCGAATATGACCCTGACTTACTTTTTGCCGATCTCATGAATACGCTTGAAGGAGACCACTTAGTGCTACTCGATCTCCTCGTATCAAATGGTACGGCGTAAGCGCATTGCTCACGCATCACCATGGATGCCATACCAAACTAAATTCTAATCAGCGTGTGTGGTGTTTTGTCTCGTCAGAAACTAAAATGCTCGAGTACACCATGAGATACCTGAGGCATTTAAGTGCAGGCTGGACTTCGAGCAAGCAAAAACTACAGACTGCTGATCGACTAGAATGTGTTATGAGCGTGCTCATTCGATTGCGGCTGGAGATCGATCGGCTCGTAGCCGCAGACTTGTTTCCGTATCGCGCTGGGGCCCTCACGAGGCGATTGCTGGTGATCGAGCAGCTTTACGAAGAACCAAGTGAGGCAAGAAACGATGCAGAGCAATTATAATTTATTTTGTGTTTTAGAGAATTTTCAGCGCGGCTTTGACACGGCTGGGTAAACATTGAATTCAATGCAACAACATACTGGAAACGGACGAAAGTGGCGCGAAGTTGAACAGCAGATCTGAAGACACCAACCACTGAGGAAGCCTGGGGGAGGGGTCTTAGCGAGTCGGGTCTTCGACGCGAATACCTTGTGACTCTAGCTGATCCTTCATGTAATGGAGATGTTCGACCATCGTTGGCAGCATCGGCTCTGGGGTGATGTAAAACCATGCACGTAACAATGTGAGTACTACAAGAATCTACCAGTACGCCAAGAGCACCCGATACCTACCTAGCTCTTGCTTTTGGCTCCGCAGAATAGCGGAATTAACTTCATCAGCCACACGACGACGCTGGGTCTGCTCCAGCAGATGCCCAAGCGGTGAGTCCGATGGGTTCTTGAAGGCAATTACGGACATCGTCCGTTCAATCTCGTGGAGAAACTGAGGCTGCTCCACAACAAGAAGTCACAAATCAGCAACCTCCAAGTTAAAAAAGCAGCCCTCGACCAGCTTACACTTTTCTGGCCGAACGGGGCGAGATTCTTGATGGCAAACTGCAGAGCCTCTTCAATGTTGTGAGCCTTAATCAGCTCAATGAGCTCCTGCTTCGCCAGTAAGAAGTCCATGCCGCTATTCTTCTCCAGGAACTCTGGGTCAATACTGGCCAGCTTGCCGCGCGCCTTCTGGATCTGACCCTTGAGCAGCAGCTGCTGGACGCTCATGCGCTCCTGCACCGACTGTAAGTCCACGTGTGCTGCTCAAACCACAATCATCAGTCAAGTTGAAGGTGCCAAAACACCGAAAACTCACGTTTGGTGGCTGAGTCGCGCCAAAAGGCTTCCGCTACCTCCCGGTAGCCCTTGCCGACCAGATAATCCATCACCAGGCGGTGCATGGACCTACATATTGCATTTTAACGTCAGTAACTGGGTCGTAGACACTCAAACTTCAACACTTCGCCGCACTCTTTGGAGATCCGCATGCGCCGACGAGACCCACGCTTCTTGTTGAAACGTCGCTCATTGGCCGGTGTGCCGCCAAAACCCACGTCAACTGCGGGTCCGAGGCGGTGACTGGAGCTGCCGAGCGTCACGTTGCGGCCGTAGCTGCGCATATCTCTTCAAGAAATTGAAGGTGCTTGGGCGCGAAATCCGAACTGGGGTCGCGGTCTTTCTCTTCGACAATGATCTACGCACCCATTGGTCAAAACTCAAATTGTAACCTTGAAGTTTTTCGAGTTACCCCCCGAGGTTACATTAAGAAAAAAAACGGTCAATTCAGCAAAAAGAAATGCTGAGCATGGGGCGCTCCTCGACGGGCGGCGGAGAGTTCAACATCGCGTTCGTCAACGGACCCATCAAGTTCCAGAGCGAGGAGGGCGTGCTCTACTCCCGCCTCTTCCACATCGTACGCCGTCTTCATCTTTGTCTAGAGTTACTGTATCATATGATGAAAAACTCAGTACCTTTCCTTATTGTTTTTTATTTGTTTATTGACTTGCTGCAGGTGGACACGGACGCGGATGGCTACATTGGGGGAACGGAGGGAGCGGCATTTATTCGGCGTGCCCGGCTGATGAATGACGCCAACCGAGAGGTGGAAAGAGCTGAAAAAGTCATAAATATTGGAGATGAAAAGTTGACAAAGTTGTGTGCAGATCTGGCGCCTGGCGAGCGGGGGCAAGTCGCAAGAGAAGTTGAACAAGGACTGCTGGTTCGTGGCCATGAAGCTCGTGGCGCTGGTGCAGAGCACTGGTAAGTGCCAGATGCAGAGTCTCTACTCAGGGGAGCCCCTGCCGCTGGCCGATTTCCAGCTCGAGCAGCCACTGGACAATGTGGTAACGCTGCTTGACTAAATTCGCGAAGTGGTGAAAGATTGTAATCGGATTGTTATGGATGTAGCTCCCAGAAGAGACAGCCCCAGATTTTGAACGGTCCTTTGTGGTGTCTGTGAGCACACCTGTCGTCGTTGGGTCGGGGTACTCACGCTACACACAGTACGTGATCTCCACGAAGGTAAGGTTATGAGAATATTTATTATTGTGGAGTTGCATTGTACATTTCTGATGCACTGAATTATCGATCGCAGACGAATTGCTCGCATTTCCCGTGCACTACTGCGCAAGTGAAGCGGCGATTTAGTGACTTGGAATGGTTACACCAGCGGTTGCTGGTGCATTTTCGAGGTAAGGCTCAGTAGATAATACACTAGCCGTGAGTTGAAGGCTAATTGCTTGGATTGGTAGGTACGATCATACCCCCGCTCCCCGAGAAGCGCTGGACTGGAAACATGGATGCGACGTTTGTTGAAGAGCGCCGCCAAGCTCTAGAGCACTTCATTGTACGTCGGAAATATCCTTCCACTACACAAGTTGTTGTAATTATCTCCCTGACTGTGTATGCCTTGGAGTAGAACGAAGTGTGTAGTCATGAAAAACTATCTCAAACGCTGGAGTTGCAGATCGTCCTTACTGCGAGTACTGAGGTTTGTACTTGACTTTTCTGCAATTACTGGTGATAGTAAACCTGATACTGAACGATCCTGGTTACAGGGACTGATTGCTGGAAAAGAGCTGCTGAAGGTGGCATCCATTGCTGCGACGTATGTCCCGACGCCTGCTTCTGTAAGCTCGTTGTGGAGCTCTTTGAAGGACGGAGTGTTTTTGTCTTCAAACGTCCAGCAAGTGGAGATTAAGACCGACGACGACTACGCGAGAGTGAGTCTGACTTTTTTGCCATTTTGCTAAGAAAGTTGGTGGTCTTAACCCATATTTGGTGGTGCCAGATTGGCCAGCATATAGACGAATACGAAAAGCGAATCCGCGAGGTAACGCGTTGCTCCGACGTTGTCTACGCCGCTCAGCGTAGTGAAGGGTACGAGATGTCGCGGTTTGGCAGCTACTTGTCTGCCCTGTCGGAGCACGAGAAGAGAGATCCAGACATGAAGCAGCTCGCTGAAGTGTGTTCATTTTGCCGGTTTTGGTCCATGGACGCGGGTCTACTCAAATCAGGAGATCTTATGCGACGTATTTTATTATGGTTTATTAGGTCGCTGGTGACCATTTTGAGACCGTATCAAACATTTACCAAGACCAGGTATGTGAAGCGAGAGTGGGGTCGATTGGTGTGTGGAGCTGACTGCCACGTGTTCGTTGCTGTTTTAGCTCGATAAACTGCTGTCAATGTACGTCTCGATTGTCAGGTACCAAGCCGGTAAAGTGGATGCTGTCAAGGTGCGCGATCCTTCTCTGGTAATCTGGTGATTTTTTCCCGCCATAATGATCACTGTGTGCCTTTCGTATGTGCTAGACCGTGATGCACAACCGCGAATCAGCGATTCACGAGGTTCAGCAAGCGAATGCAAGTATGCAGCGCAACAAAGAGCGGTTTGCGGCTGCACGAGCAAGTAGCGGCGCAGCGGCGTCTGCGATGCGAGCTGAGCAGAAAATGGCCTCGGTACGCTGCCAACTTGGTAATTGTGGACCAGCATGGGTCGGACTTACTCCTTTGATGCAGGCGGAAGATCGGATGAATCAAGCTAAAGAACAAGTTCAGTTCATCGCGAGCAGCCTGAAGGTGGAAACTAGGCGCATGGACACAGGAAAAACAGCAAACCTGAAGACGGCCTTGCTGTCATTGGCGAATTTGGAGCTGGACTATCACGTTCAGGTATGATTGTTTTCTTATGCAAGCACTCGTGCCAGGTACTGACAGTGTCTTGTTTCGTAGTCCCGGGCTGCGTGGGAAGGCTTGCGGTCATTCCTAGAGCTGAGCGAAGTAGAAGTCGCCGAGAGTCGACAGCGAGCCCAGTCTCCCATTACGTATAGGAGGCCAGGAGAGACGGATTCGGGTCAAATCATCGGGTTGCTGTAAGCAGCTTGGATTTTGTACTATCGTAAGAAATTGTGGGATTCACGTGCAATTCAGGCGCATTTACACTTCTGCGGGAAAATCTGCAGCATCGGCCGCTTCCTCGACGGATTGTGGGGGATAAAGCACTTCAGATTGTGGCTCAGTCGCAGCCTGCGCGTCCCCTTCTCCGGCATGACTACTGCTATCCTCGTTCTCATCCTCGTCGTCATCATATACATGATCATCCATTGCCTCGTCCTCCTCATCCTGTCCTGGTACATCTGTGCCGTCCGCTTCCTCTATGTCGTGTTCTCCACCGTCGTCGATTTCTCCGTGAGGTCCGAGTGAGTGAAAGCTCATGTCAATAATGCCTCCGCCGTCCTCAAATTGCAGACCGTCGAAGATCTCCAGATCCTCGTGGAGACTCATGTTTGTAAGCATATCGTCGTCCGCAGCAGCAGCCGAGTCACTTGGAGCTGTCGTCGGATGCTCGGATTTGACATCCTCTGAGTCCGTCACACCGTCAGCAGACCCGTCCTCTTTCTTAGTCTGGACCGTTTCCCCTTTAACCAACGTTGGGTCGCTTCCAGCAGGTTGAGCCTCTTCCTTTTGGCTCTCCGAGCTGGCTTCCTTTTTGACAAACTTGTTTTGAGCTGCTGTTTTGGCGAATTTATTTGCCTTCAAAAGTTGCTTCATCCTCACGGTCATTAAAGATTCCAACGAGGCATTGCCGCCCTTCGGAGCAGTTTGCCGCTTGTACATTGCCTCGAGACGTTTAAATTTCGCCTGGGTAGTCGTCTTCACGGTCGCCCCGGATGCAAGCAGTTTGAGTTTTGCCGCATCTGCTGACTGCTTGCTTACGGTCGCAGTTGCAGGAAGTTTTGGTGCAGCATTTCGTGCCCACTTCTCGAGGAGACGTTGGAAGTCGTATGAAACGGGGCCATACCCTCGGGATTCGGGGGTAAGGAGTGCTTTCGAGCAGGTGACTGTGGCCTTGTACTGGTCCACCGTCGATCCATTTATCTTGCACCAGCTCCCGTTCGGGAGATGTTTGAACAGCAAGTAGCGCTCGCAGGACGTGATCAGGTTCACGTTCTCCGTGCTTTTGGCTTGACCAAACAGCTTCATACATTGAAGAAACTTCCCCACGACTTCGAACTCGTTATTTATCATTGCTTGGTTCACGTACGCTGCATTGAAGATGATGTTGATCTCTGGTACGAACAGATCTGGGTTCAGCTGCAGAGTGCCAAAGTTGCTCATAATGTCCAAAAAGCCAAAAATCATTCGCAGTCTGTTCATAGCCAATGTACGCATAAACACAAATTGACGGCGGTTAGATTGTAGGCCCTTCCTCACGTTGACAGAAGCAATAATAAGAGTTGCGGGCCACTTAACTGGTCCGTAAACCCAGCCCATTCGACACCGTCAGTGTCAAAAGGCCGAAGCCCCTTGTACAGGGCCCTAACGGTGTGCGTGTGCGCAAAGACGTCCAGTGTTGATGCTCCAAGTGGAACTCCAACTTGTTCTGTAAAGAGGGCGCGTAATGAGCACCACAAACCCGAACCATGTCAGTAAAGATCGACTTTCTGTGGATACGAAAGGGATATAGAAAGACCTACCTGCGTAGAAAGCAGCAAGAAGGGTGCTAATATACTTCGTGAACACCGTCGGAAATACGAGCTTGTGGTTGCAGCGTGAACATACGTCGGTCTCGGGTGCGTTGCGGATCCCACAGATAGCACACAGGCTCGAACACCGCACGTTTGGTCCTTCAATGGCAGGGTGCCACCCGAAGTGGTCCATCACCGTAAATTTGCGTGCTTTCATGAGCTCGATTACTTTAGTGTGCAGTCCGTGGGCAATACAGGCTCGCTTTAGGCTACAAAAATTATTCAGTTAGTGCATCCTCCAGCTTTGAAATGTAAGAGGTGATGTCATCCATTACCTGTAGAGGCCAATCATCACCGTGAACACTTCGCGCACATTCAGCATCCACTTGTCAGTATTGGTGAGCTTCTCCCGTACCCAACGCTGCAAAGAGATCACGAAAGCACAGTTAGCGTATTAAAGCAAACACTGCCGAATATAACATGATTTTGTAGATACATATGCAGCACTCACTTGTAAATATGGCTCGACAAACTTCTCAGCGAACGGTTTTATTGGATATCCAGCAATCTGTTGTCAGCACAAAATGCATTAGTCAACCATTGCTTCAAGCTCCTACATTTCACTTTAGCACATTTGAGGTTAGGCGTGCGCGTACCGATCCGATCTCTCCCAGCCGCAAAGATGCTAAATGGCCGAACTTGGCAAAGTTCATGTTTTTGTTGGTCTCTAAGTTCACGCACAAAATTGCTCTTCGAACCTATCACGTGAAAGTACAAGAAAAATAGTCAATCGTCAACGTTTGGCGTACCTACTGTACAAAGTGATTGCTTCTCACCGATAGTGCATTTGGTCCACCCTTTGTCAGATCTTCTGGTGATGCTCGATTCTGCTGCACGATAAAACAACTTCCGCAGAGTCGGCCGACTGCGCAGTTGCAACCGTGAAATGCACCCAAAACAAGCGTTAGGTACCAGAGTTTAACGCTAATGTATAAGATCGTACCGACAAACGGAAAGATCGCGTCCTCGCCGATGCATGCTGGGTGCGCATGGAGACCACACCCACCATTGCACGTGAAGATATCGCCCTTTTTGCCACAAACGACGCAAGGTTCTTCGGCTTTGTTTGAGGTCACTGGCGCCGGTGTAGTGGCATTATCCACACGTACTTGCTGCTGTTGTTGCTGCATGAGGTTTTGCATCTCAACTGGAGCACCCGCTTGTTGTTGCTGATGCGCAGGTTGAAAGTCAATTCCCTGGATACCCAGCACTGACGCAACGTGCATGTTCGCAGCAGGATTCCCCACTGCTTGCTCCGTCTTGACAGGGTTCTGCTGGCCCATCATCCCCGCCATCTGCTGTGCATTGTGCCGTGCTAATACACAAATACATGCCAAACCATCAATAAATTACTTCGCCAGCGTATGTCACACGAGCCAAGGGATCCTATTATACCTGCCATCGCTGCTGCATACTGTTGTTGCTGCTGGCGCTGCTGCATTTGCATCTGCATGTGCTGCGCCTGCGTGGTCGGCACGTTCGGTGCCATCGACAGCTGCATGGGCATGGACAGCGCCTGTTGCATCATGGGCTGCGATCCCATGAAGAAGAGGTCGTTCTGCTGCTGTGCGCCGCCGAACATGGCGGACATCGCGTCGTCCGGTGCCTCCGTGCGTATCTGCTTGGCCACTCGCTCCTCGTCGCTCGCCTCGGCCGCGCGCTTCTGGATCGCCGCGTCTCCAGGCCCGCCGCCCCCGTTCATCTTGCAAAATGGAAAATACCAAGTGGCACACACCAATCACGCAGTTTCTGAAGTATATTGAAAATATACCGAAATAAGGAAGCATTAAACAAGATGCTGGCCATGGCGACGTGCGCTTCGCTGCCGCTGCGCAGCGCCCGCGCATTGTCCACCGTGGTCGAGGATGAAGTGCGCAAATTCAACGCTGCATCCTCGTACGTCTGCACTGCTGTTGGTGGCTTGTGTCGCTCGCTCTGATCTTCCTCTTGTGCTGTGGCTGCAGAGACTGGTGGGCACCCAAGAGCACGACGGGCGTGGGGCCTCTGCACCAGATCAACCCCGTGCGCGTCAAGTATATCCGCAGCCACGTGATCGAGCACTTCGGCCGCTCGAGTGACGACGACCCCACGCCGCTGCGAGGCCTGCGTGTGGCGGACGTAGGCTGCGGGGGCGGCATCCTGTCCGAGGCGCTGAGCCGCATTGGCGGCACCATGGTGTCTGCAGACCCAGGCGAGGACAATATTGCGGCGGCCAAGCAGCACGCAGCGCTGAGTCGCTATACCAGCAGCATCGACTATCGCTGCTGCACGTCTGGTGAGGCTGCGCTGCCTTTTGGTGTTGTTGGCCAAAGTTGCTGAAGGTCTTTGTATGGTGAATTCGCAGATGATCTCGTGGCTCAGGGAGAGCAATTTGACGTCGTGTGCTCGTTGGAGGTCATCGAGCATGTGTCCGACATGACGGCGTTCTTGCACTCGGTCACGCCGCTGGTTAAGGTGAGTGTAGGAAGAGGTCCTGGTATTCTTCTTGTCTGATGAGTTGGGCTTTATTTCGTTGTCCATTACCTTCCAAGCCGGGTGGCCTGCTCTTCTTGTCGTCTATCAACCGTACGCCGTTGTCCGCTGCACTTGCCATTGGAGCTGCAGAATACGTGATGCAAATTGTTCCGCCAGGTGTGTCGCCGCTACAATTTATGAGGCGGTCGTGTGTACTGAGACTGGTAGATCGATTTGCTCACATCTTGTTCAATTGACTTTCAGGGACGCATGACTGGAACAAGTTTGTCAAGCCTAGTGAGATTGCAGCCGTGTTGAGGGAGGAGGGACTCCCCGTTAAGGACTTGTCCGGAATTGTGGGCGATCCCATTTTCCGCAGCTGGCGCATTCACCCGACGTGCACTGATATCAACTACGTCATGTGCGCAACCAAGCCTCAGCAATGATTTGCACCAGTGAAACCAGCATCCCGAAACATGCCGATGGTCCATGGCTTTTTATCACTAAAAAAAAAGCAAGTCTTATGCTGCTCCTTACCACTTCGAAGTACATGTTTGGTGATCTATCGGTCTTCTTCTTTCTCTCTTTCTTCGTGTTTCGATCCATCGTCAGCACGTGCACTGTAGTAACGCTGTGCATTCCAATACGACGCGACTAAAGCTTCATAGCGCTCATTCTTTACAAGAGAGAGCTGTAGATCGTGATCATCTAGTGTGGCTTGGTCCTTCAGCATGCGATGAAATAGCCGGTCTCGAGCCGCTTCGGTCGTGGGCCAGTTTGATTCCACAGCCAAACTCCCTAGCTCCTTCCACTGGTGCTCCAGCGCGTCTACAGTATTGCCAATATAAGTTATTGAGCGACAGAGAGAGTTATCATGACGTACTTTCGCCGCTAAACTCGACGTGAATATGTGTGTTGCTGTCCTCATCGGCATTTAGCTCCAGCTCTTTCAGCTTTCGACTGTGTGCACATCATTGTCAGTCAGAAACCAACGCTTGCTTGGGCTTGAATGAGTGAAAACCTGGCTCACCGAATGGTCCGCAAGGCATTGACCGAAATGAAGACAACCGGCACCGATATTTGCTGAACAGCTACAGCAGCGGCAAGAGAGCTTGCTGCGTGGGGGAAACGCTGGTCGCCCATGATGATTCCTGCTGGACGCCTGGCCTCGAAGAAAGCTAATTGCCGCAGTAAAGAGCACCCATTTGCACTCTTCGGGTCTCTCAGCCTGACAGCAACAAAGGCATCCATCATATTCCGGGAATGCACAAGAGGTGAAATTCGCATTGGGTCTGTTTCGCACGGGTTTAGAACTCTGGAATCCGGGAAGATGAGGTCGTGCCTTCCGATGGGGAGGTTCGGTCCACCAGTGCTCGATGACCCATAATCTGCAGGCTTGAGAAACTCGTACGTGTCCGCTATCAGCTCTGTTTCCGCTGAGGTTGCCACGGACACGGAAAGAAATCCTGCACTAGCTGCGTCAATAAGAAATGCCGCAGATTGACGGAGCGGGTCAATATCCTCCGGGTGAACCGCAAAGCGGTCAGCTGCACATGCTGCGCTGAATACAAATCGGAGCTGCTGCGATTCTCTCGGACGCACAGAAGCCATTTGCTCCAGAAGACGTGCTCCAGAGTCTGTAGACACCATCACTAGCGGGATAGTAATGGGGTGCGGCAAGGAAGATGCCGGAGGTATTCGCACACGTAAGGGTTTCTCACCCACTCGTTGGACGAAGACCACACCTTTGGCGCCACCTTCATCCGCGATCGCTGCCTTTTGGTGCATCGGACACCCAAATACAGTCTGCCGAACACATAGCCAAGTAAGTGGTCATGAGCTCTCTTCTTACCATTCGACACATAGTTTCAACGATATATAGACAAAAATCAAGCTGCGTACCGGGACGAGAACATACTTGTCAGTGACATTGATCGAAAGTGGAGCGCACGCATCGAAAGGACGAGCCAGAGCCAGCTCTCGGAAGGCACAACCCGGCGGTGCACCATCTGAAGACAATACAGCATAAAGCTTGATCTCTTCAGAATGTCCACCGATACTTGACACCTGCAAAACACAGTTAGAGCTCCCCCAAATCTCTGGTAATCGATTCACTGCCATCGCGCACCACATAGTCGAAGTTCTCTTCATTAGTCGGGTCATAAATGACTGCCGACGCAGTTTCTGCTTCAATGACGCTTTCCTTTATCGCTGCTGCTGGACGTTGGATGCAGCGGCCGTCGTGGGTCTTGAAGCGCAGCGTGCGTGGCAGTTCCGCCGCTTGCAGCTCCCCAACCGCCTTCTGCAGTGTGAGACCCTCGAGTGACATCTCATTGACTGCAACGAGTCGATCGCCAATCTCCGCCAGACCAGAGGCCTCCACAGCTCGACCTCGACCTTCAGAGTCCGCTACGAACTCCAGCACTTCCAACCTTTCACTCAGTCGCAGTCCGAGCGGTGCAGTCGTTGCCACCACGACCGCAAACTGCTGCGCTTCCAGCGAGCACTTGGAGGCGATCGCTGCGGTATCACTGATGCCCCCATGGGCAAGGGTTAACGCTAGAGCGAGTACAAGAGGCAGGAGGAGTCTGCATCTTACGGCCATCGCACCAAAGAGATCTTTTGATGGTTTTCAAATCAACTTGAAGTGACACCATACAAAGATCAAGTGTAGCTTATGAAAGAGTCTATTGCTTCGCACCAGCAGCTTGTTGCGCTGTACGTTCTAGTTGCGTGGGTATGTGACTGGTCTGGCAGGTTAGAACTCATTCTCGTGGGCCCAGAGCTTGAAGGTGCGATCGAAGCCGCAGGACACAATGTGTTTCTCGTCCGGGGCGAAGTCGGCTGACATGACCTTGCCGTCGTGTCCGCGCAGCGTGGTCATCAACTTCCAGTCACGAGTTCGCCAGAGCTTGATGGAGGAATCGTACGAAGCACTCAATAGCAGCTCACTGGACCCAGGTGAGAAGCGCACGTCGCTCACCAAGTTACTGTGTGCCGGGAGCATGTATGAACACTTTTGCTGCCGCAAGTCCCAGATCCGCACACTGCGGTCATCACTGCCCGAGGCCAGCTGCACGCCATTGGCAGCAAAGTCCATTGACAAAATTTGCTTGGAGTGGCCCTGCAATGGAAGCACGGCCTTGCCCGAACGTACGTCCCAGACGCGTCCATTTCCATTAAGGTCGCCTGTAGCCGCCAGCGCGCCATCTTTCTGGAACGCGATAGCGTAAACCTCCTTGTAGTGGCCTTCCTGTAGCAGTAACTCCTGTGCCGTTGCGACGTCCCAGAGCCGCCATGTGTGATCGAAGCTTGTGGTGCCAACATAGTTGCCCAGAGGGTGGAAAGCTACCTTGCCCAATCGTGCCTTGTGACCCTGCAGCACAGCCAAAGGCTCGTTGCGAGCCGCACTCCAGAGTCGTGCGGTGCCGTCAGCAGAACCACTGCACAAGCACACGGAGTCAGCACCATCCGTCATCTCGGAGAATGTATGGCTCGGGTGCCACGCCACTCCCGTGATACGGTCTTCATGCCCGCGGAAGACCTTAACCTCCGCAGCACTCGTTGCATCCCAGACCTTCACGAGGCTACTCCACGACCCCGTAGCGACATGCACGCTATCGGCCGAGTACCGAACACCGGCAAGTGGCCGCACGTCGCCATTCTGACTGCCAACATTCGCCATTTTGAGCGCCGCAGCGTAGAGCTCAGCAGCATGGTGGTCCACCGTCCGCGCCCGCTCTTCAACACTCATCTGTTTCTCCTGCCTCTCTCGCTTGAGCCGTGATCCCACAACAGTCGAAGTGTGTGTGAAAATGGCAGCACGCGCCTTCTTGAGCTTCTCGTTCTTAAGGGGCACGTAAAACAACTGATCCATCTGCGGTCTGACTGATTTGCCAGCTACATGTACACCCTCTTCAGCAGCAGCTCCCGTCTCAGCTACACCAGCACCAGGCCCCTGCTTCTGGATATCTGCGAGAACCTGATGCACGAAGCCTGTCTCCTCGGCCTCGAGCTCCAGCCGCGAAAGGATCTCGCGCAATCGCTCGCGTCGGTCCGCCGGCCGCTCGCCGAATAGCGTGATGGGCTCCCCAAGCTGCCGCAGCCGCCGGACTACCTCCTCCACGCTCGTGGGCACTGAAATGTTGCGCGCCCGCTTCTCCGCCTCGATGCGACGCAGCAACTGCGCGTGCTTCTCCTGGGCGGCGCGACTGCTCTCCGACAACTGCAGTACCTCCGTCTGCACGTTGTCTGACACGTTCACGTTGCCCGCGCGGATGGCCGCCTCCAGGTTGCTGGCCATGCGTCCGCCATTGCGCGCACTGCTGGGCTCCAAGTCGCCGGCGCTGGCGTCGATGGCTCCGAAGTAGATACCCTTCCGCTCGCTCATAGTGAAAATCCTTTTTGTATCGACTGGAGTGGATAACGAATACCGTAACAATCTTAGGAGATGTGGTTCATAGTACCATAAGAGTCTCAATTGCCCTTTTGATTCGTCAGATCATTCGAGCTCGCATGGTATATGGTGTGCAGGTGCCGGTTGCAGCAGTAGCGTCGCTTGCAGCGCAGCCAGCCTCCTCTGGTGACGACGAGTGGGTGCGCAAGCATCTGAAGGCCCGAGATGCCGAGCGCGCGCGACGCAACAGCCCCGACGGCGGCTACACGGCAGTTGAGACCGTGCGCTTCAACCGCGCCGAGTTCACCAAGCAAATCCAGGTGTGCTGGAGCGCGTTGAGAGCGTTTGAGAGCAGGTCTCTGATGTATTTTATGGTTGGGTAGGCGTTTCTGGACGCGGACGTGAGCGACGGCTTCGTGATTGGCCTCAAGCGCCGCCGAGAGTTCGCGCTGCAGCTGTGCGAGGACTACAAGAAGTTCACGGAGGCCCAGAAGTTGGAGCTGGTGCTGGCTCTGGCGGTGGATCTGGGGGTGCGAGACCTGGCACTGATGATGAAGACTCTCCCGTCTATCAAGCGATCTGGCCTGGTGCTGAACGTGGCGGCGGCGGCTCTGGGATTCAGTCGGAAGAACGACCCCAACATCTCCAAAAGCGTCAAGCGCGGGCTCGTGCCGCTTGCCGAACAGTTTTTCCTGATTGTCGGCACGATTCAACCTGGACCGCTGTTCCTACTAAACTTGAGAGTTGATTTGGGTATCTTGATCGCCAGACATCGGGAGAAATTGCCCAAGTCGAGCGTAGAGGCACTGGAGCTGTTGGATTTGATCATGCGTGACCTGTTTGCGACGCAGGGTAGCATGCGCTTCCGTCGTATCGACTTGTCTTCTGAAGAGTTGGCGGCGTTCGTGCTGAAAAATGAGCGTGTGCACCAGGTCCGAGGCTGGGCTGACCTGCAGCGTCGCCTTGTTGGGCAGCAACGCTACTGCTTTGGCCTATTCCACATTCACATGCCTCATGCACCACTCGTATTTGTGCAGGTGGTTGTGACTGATCACCTTTGCAGCAATGTTTCTCCTATCCTGGAGGAGGAGACCCCATTGGTGAAGTATCCGTCCCATATCATCTTCTACTCCGTATCGACGTCCAACACTGGACTTCGGGGTCTAAACATCGCGAGCCACCTTCTGTTCCTCACGATTCAACGTATGAGTAGTATGTTCCCGCAGTGCACCACTGCAGCTACGTTATCACCTGTGCCAGGGTTTGCACGATGGTTTAAGGCAGCGCTCGCTAATGGCGATCGACAGTCACAAGCCCCATCAGATGCAAATAATGTGCTGAAAAAGAAACAGCTGAAGGATCACAAACTCCAGCGTTTTGAGCCGCTGCAACGAAGTTTTTTCACAACGGAGCAAGCACAGCGCCTCACCATGAAGTATGGTGTGAACCAGTTGGTACTGCACAAATGGCTTCTGAAAAAGATTAGCGATCCTGAATGGCACCTGGATATCGAGTTGGTGGAGAACATTTGGGATGTAATGACTGCTGCATGCGCCCGGTACATCCTCTTCGAGAGAAAGCAGGATAAAATTTGGGACCCCGTGGCAAACTTCCACCTTCAAAACGGAGCGCAAGTTGAGCAGGTCAACTTTATGGCGGACACCACACCGTCGTCATTGATGACAGCGTTGGGCATGATGATCAATTATCGCTATTGCATGACGTCCATTGACGTGACGTCGATTTCGTATAAACGTCAATCTTTGGCAGCGGTATCTCCTGCGGTAGCTCGGCTTGTTTGGCCAGCCGAAAGCGTCATTCTCGATGGTAAGAGCAAAATGTGGTACGTGTAGCTCATACGCACTGGGGTTATAACGCTGTGTTTGCTCTCTTACCTCAGAAACCGAGCGCTTGAAGGACAAGCGCAACACGCCGTTGTTCGCCAAGGTTTTTCGAGCTGGCGACGTGATTAGTGCGCGTGGATCTCTTCCCACAGCCATTTACTTCATCGCGTACGTTGGGATATCTGTTTGTCTGTTTGGAGTCTAATCCAAACTTTGAAACGCTGCTATATTAATTTTATGAATGTATTAAATACATGTAGTTCTGGGAGAGTACGGGTGCACTCGGCACACCCGTACACGCTATGCGAGGGTCACACGTTCGGTGAACGCGAGTCACTCAACGAGGAACCTGTGGCCTTCACTGTTCGTGCCGAGACGGCGACGCATTTGCTATTGCTGCCGTACAATGATGTGAAGGCAATTCAGCGCGAGTCGAGCGAACTGCGCGATTACGTCGGTAGTGATCCGCGAGTGTGGCAGCAACAACTGTACATGTCATTCCACGGGAGTAAGCTTTAGCGGAGTACGAAAACGTGAAGAAAATGAAGTATACTACACAGACGGTAGACAAGACTGGTGCGCCAAAGCTGCGCTATCTTCACCGGTATAATACCTGCTCTACTATTCAGCCTTGGCCGGCAAATCTTCCAGACGCAGGGTACCGTCATTGAGCATCGCGATCTCGGCGCGCGTCAGGAAGCGACCGCCAGGTCCGCGCGGGCGTCGCATGGCGTGTTTGTGCCGCGACTGGTGCAGGTACGCCTTCCGCTGGTGGTTATTTCCTAGCTTTGCCTCAAGCTTGGCGCGCTGCTGTCGTCGCACCATGATGCGGTGGTACTGCTTGGCGTTCACGTAAACGGGTTCCTCCTCCACGGCGTCCGACACCGCGGACGTAGCCGTTCCCTGCGCCCCCAGAGTACGAAACAAGGCGAGTTCAGCTGCAACCCGCCGCCAACAGAGCAAGCAAGCAAGAAAGCACCACCCCAAGCCAATCGACCCATTAGTGAGTCGAGACCCACCAACCGTCAAAAGTTGCTCTGCTCAATCTTACCAGGAACTGCGGGATCATCATCTGGCTGCTGTACAATTGGCGGAGCTGCTCATTGTTCGGCTGTTGTTGTTGCTGTCGTTCAGGGCGAGACACACAGCGAACGTCAATCACCACTTATCATCCGCTATGACACCTACGTATGTACCTACGACTCACCAATTGCTGGAGGAACTGCAGCTGTTGGGACTGGTACAACGCGATTTGCGCGGCCTGCGCATCGGTCAAGGCCGCAGTCTGCTGCTGCTCGATCTCATGCTGGGCCTCGGACAGATCCTGGACCTGTGTCTGCAACTCGACTGCCTCAATTGCTTGCTGGGCTGGGATTTATCTCTGCACAACACACGTCCATAGTCATGTGAGCGATGCATCCCACACACGTCGCAGGCAACTTGAAGCTTTCGACCTCGGGGGCGAATGAACGCGCCAGAAGAATTCTTCTGCCAGCGCATTGATTGGACGGCTGCGTCTGTGTGTACCACATAACGCTCTCCCATTGGCTATAATACACTCTCATCGCATTGGCTATAAATACGATAAAATTAGCCAATCCACTTGCGCCCACAAGCCGCCACGTATAGATCGTCCCCCTCATATTCAGCCGGATCCTCCTTTGACGTCACCTCCCCGGCATTCGATCCGTAGGCTTGGGACGATGCTGACCAAGTTCGAGTCCAAGAGCAACCGCGTCAAGGGGCTGGCGTTCCACGTGAGCCGGCCCTGGATCCTCACGTCCCTGCACAACGGCGTGATCCAGCTGTGGGACTACCGCATGGGCACGCTGCTCGACCGCTTCGACGAGCACGACGGCCCCGTGCGCGGCGTGGACTTCCACCGCACGCAGCCACTGTTCGTGTCGGGTGGCGACGACTACAAGCTCAAGGTGTGGGACTACAAGCTGCGCCGCTGCCTGTTCACGCTGCTGGGCCACCTGGACTACATCCGCACGGTGCAGTTCCACCACGAGTACCCGTGGATCTTGAGCTGCAGTGACGATCAGACCATCCGCATCTGGAACTGGCAGTCGCGCTCGTGCGTGTCCATCCTCACGGGCCACAACCACTACGTCATGTGCGCGCAATTCCACCCCAAGGACGACCTCATTGTGTCCGCCTCGCTGGACCAGACCGTGAGGGTCTGGGACACCACAGGTCTCCGAAAGAAGACGGTGCGCGGCGCACCCACCGCCATGGACGACATGGTGGGTCCTCCTACGTCCCGATCCAACAACCACGACATCTTTGGGGCCAGCGACGCCATCGTCAAGTATGTGCTGGAAGGTCACGACCGCGGCGTCAACTGGGCCAGCTTCCACCCGACGCTGCCCCTGATCGTGTCCGGAGCCGACGACCGCCAAGTGAAGCTCTGGCGCATGAACGAGACCAAGGCCTGGGAGGTGGACACCATGCGTGGACACACCAATAACATTTCCTGTGTGCTGTTCCACCCGCGCCACGAGCTCATCATTTCCAACAGTGAGGATCGCTCCATCCGCGTGTGGGATATCTCCAAACGTATGGGCCTGCAGACTTTCCGTCGTGAGAATGACCGCTTCTGGATGCTCGCAGCACACCCCACGCAGAACTTGCTGGCTGCGGGCCATGACTCCGGCATGATTGTGTTTAAGCTGGAGCGTGAGCGTCCGGCCATGGACATCCACGAGGGCCGCGCGTACTACGCTAAGGAGCGTTATGTGCGCATGTACTCGTTCGTTGACGGCAGCGACGTGCCGGTGGCCGCTGTGCGCCGCACGGGCACTGCTGGTACGGGCATAGGCAACTTCCCTCGTCACCTGAACTACAACCCGTACGACCAAAACTCGGGTACCAACAGTGTGCTGATGACCAGCGACGCCGAGGGTGGCTCCTACGAACTGGTGACGTTCACCCAGGGATCGAGTGGCGATACCTCGGAGTCTAGCCGTGGACCTGGCCTCTTTGCCGTGTTCGTGGCTCGCAACCGCTTCGCTGTGCTGGACAAGTCGCGCCACATTGTGATCAAGAACTTCCAGAACGAGGTGACCAAGAAGATCACGCCGCCCAATGGTACGGCGGACGGTCTGTTCTTTGGCGGTGTGGTGGGCCGCGTGCTTCTCCACATCGACGACAAGATGGTGCTCTACGAGACGCAGAGCCGTCGCGTGCTGGCCGACGTGCAGGCGCCGCGTGTGAAGTACGTGGTTTGGAGCCCTAACTACGAGTACGTAGCGCTCATCAGCAAACACTCCATCGTGCTGGCTGACAAACAGCTGAACCACCTGTCCACAATCACTGAATCGGTGCGTATCAAGAGCGGTATCTGGGCGAACGCCCCTGCTGAGATCTTTGTCTACACAACGCTTAACCACATCAAGTACTCGCTCACGAATGGCGACGCCGGTATTATCCGCACTCTGGATGTTCCGGTGTACCTGACTCATTTGGAGGGCTCTAAGCTCTACTGCCTCGACCGTGAGGCTAAGATGCGTACTATGGCTGTGGACCTCACTGAGTGCGAGTTCAAGATCGCGCTGAACAAGAAAAACTACACGGAGGTTATGCGTATGGTGCGCCACTCTAGGCTATGTGGACAGGCTATCATCTCGTATCTGACGAAGAAGGGTTATCCCGAGGTTGCTCTGCACTTTGTCAATGACGAGAAGACTCGCTTCAAGCTGGCCATTTCATGCGGTAACCTGGAAGTGGCTCTGAACTCTGCCTACGAGCTGGACGACAGTAAGTGCTGGTACCAGCTGGGCGTGGAGGCGTTGCGTCAGGGCAACATCCAGGTCGTGGAGATGGCTTATCAACGTACCAAGAATTTTGAGCGTTTGAGCTTCCTGTACCTTGTCACAGGTAACCGCGATAAGCTTAAAAAGATGCTCAAGATCTCCGAAGTGCGTAATGATATCATGGCCCGCTTCCATAACGCTCTCTATCTGGGCGATGTCGAGGTACGTGTGATGACTCTGGAGGCTGCTGGCCAATTTGGTCTGGCACTACTTACTGCAGCCACGCACGGCCTCGGTGAACATGTGGAGCGCCTGCGTGCTGTGCTGGAGGAGACAAACCCAACCTTCGATGTGGATGCTTTCCTGGCTCGCGAGATGCTGCCGAACCCGACGCTGCTGTCTCCGCCTCCGTGCGTGAGCCGCTTGGAGAACGAGAACTGGGCGCTCGTGGAGATTAACGAACCGACGATTCAGGACCATGCTATTGCTGCTGAGAAACGTGAGGCTGAGCGTAGCCTGCAAACGCAGCAGCAAGACGCGGGTCGCCGCTCGGTGGAGGAACGCCCCGCCCGCAAGTCGTCCATGGATCTTGCACTGGATGCCGCTGGAGACGCCTGGGGCGTGGATGGTGATCTGGACCTGGACGACTCGCTGACGATTGATGACGGAGCGCTGGGCATGGACTCGGCTGCTTTGGAGAACGACTTTGCCGGTATCAGCACGGACTCCGGCTTCGTGGCGGCTCCTACTGCTGGCACGAGCCTTGCTGTGCAGTGGGTCCGCAACTCGTCACTCGCTACCGACCATGTTGCCGCCGGCTCGTTCCAGACAGCAATGCAGCTGCTGCACCGCCAGATCGGTGTCATTAACTTCGAGCCTCTGAAACCTGTTTTCCTTCAGGTGTTCTCGGGTGGTGCGGCTTCGTTGCCCACGCAGGGCAACTGCCCCCCGCTGCGCGCTTGGCTGCAGCGTAACGATGTTAACCTGCCTGCCGTGGCGGTGGCTTTCTCGGCACTTGTTGAGGAACTCAAGCATGCTTACCGTTCGTTCACTGGTGCCAAGTTCGACGATGTGAAGACGCACTGCCAGTCGATCCTGCACGCGATTCCCTTTTTGGCTGTGGATTCCAAGGAAGAGGCCGAGAAGGTCAAGGGTCTGCTTACGGTCTGCCGCGAGTACTTGCTGGCCTGCCGCATCCGTACGGAGGTGGCTGCTGTCCCTCTGGAGAACGACCCGAAGCGCAACATCGAGCTGAGCGCGTACTTCACGCACTGCGAACTGCAGCTGCCCCACTTGGTACTGACGCTCAAGATCGCCATGACGAACGCGTTCAAGGCTGGCAACTTCATCACAGCGGCTTCGTTCTGCCGGCGGTTGCTGGAGATCCCGGAAGTGTCGCAGCACCCGCGCCACGAGAAGCTGCGTCTGACCGCGCGCAAGGTGCTGCAGAAGGCCGAAAAGGAGGCCCGCAACGAGTACGCCGTGGACTACCAGGATTCAAAGCCCTTCGTGCTGGACGCGCGCAATTTCACGCCCATTTACCTGGGCGAGCAGGATGTGCGCTGCCCGTACTGCGCTGCCGCGTACCACCCGGAGAGCAAGGGTACGCTGTGCGACGTGTGCGGCATCTCGAAGGTCGGCGAGGAGACCATCGGCCTGGTCGTCACTGCCGCGCAGTAAGTTACCAGCAAGTAGATGCCAGTCCAAAGGCAGGTGAGTTGCAAGCAGGACGTCAAGACCAAACACCTAAATCAATGCGTGGCTATTTTATTATTCAGCGGGGTTCCATTTTCGTCCAATCTCCAATTTCCATTGAAGTTTTCCTCCAATCAAATCGTCCTGAATTCAAATTCAAAACTTAGCAAAACTTAGCGCTCAAATCTTTGCCCTTGCGGCCGTTGGTCATAATTCAAATCTCGCTCACACTTCGTTGTCTATTAGTGCTGGAGAGGCATGCGCCAGCACTTCGCGCAGTTCGACGACAAGCTGCAGGACAGCGACCAGACCATATCGGCGCCCGCGCGGCACGCGAATCCACGCGCGCGTCTCCCCACAGTCGCGAGCGCCAGCGAAAGCAGTAGCGAGGGCCTGTTCAATCCTGCGCGCCGCCGCTTCCCGTCCTCTGCCTTCTTTTCGGACTCGACGGATGACGATTTCTCGCGGCCAATGGGGCGCAACCAGCTCTCTATGAGCGCCTACAGTCGACGGGATGGGACCCAGACAAGTAGGGCGCTGTTGAACATGAGCGCAGGCCCTGGAGAGCGCAGAAGACGCAGTGAGGGACCACGTGAGAGCGTTCTGGCCCCGAGGATCCATGTGGACGCCATTCAGTTCCCAGTGACACGCTCCGTGCTGTGGTGAGCAGTTGAGAGGAGAATTTTAGGGTAGCAATGGAATTTTAGACTAATTTTTTGTTGTTTCTATGCAGGGATCGACGTCGACTGTCGGGTGCATCGATTGGCGTGTCGTTGGGACAAGTGCTGCCTAAGTTTATTGTGGCAGCGGAGGCGCTCAAGGAGATTCACAGATTGTATGGGGAGAAGGGTGGCGTGCGGGCCAATGGAGCGCCGCTGTGCTATTTGTATGGAGATGTCACGTCGCCTAGAGCGAAGAAGGTGTTTCTGGACCGAGTGAAGCTCAAGAGGGAAGAGCCGTTTGCTGCGGGAGCTTGGTGCATACCAGTGCATCCTGTTCAAGATGGGAGCAATCCGGGACTTTCACAGGAGAGCTATGCTGCCACTATTGCGGCGGTTCAGAGCAGCTATCGCGACGAGTATGGTGACAACGTGGCTGCAAAGCTTCAGCCAAAGCTGCTGGTTTTTAGGTCGTCACCTCACGCAGCACAACTGGACTTTCAACTTGAATGCGCCGCTTCACCGGTGCTGCTGAAGTTTTCGCTCGTGAGAAATTTGCCGTTGCTGATGACACCGCTCGCGGCAAGCTTGGCGAAACGCGAATTCAACACTCGGTCGAGTAACATGCGAACTGGATACCTCACGCTTGATCGCACTCGTAAGGCGGTGCCGCTACTGAAAGTAGATTCGCTCGTTTTGCAGCAACCGCTTGTGGGTGTTTGGGTATATGGAGTACAGATCGATGACGCCTGGGATGAGGAAACAGCACGTCGTCAACTCGCTGATCCGTTCCTGTACTTCGCTTGTCTTGGCTACCTGATGTCCCGGGCAATTAAAGAGCGCGTGGGGCCTGAGAAGAACACCTTTTTGGTAGCTCTGTACCCTGATGATAGTGGCGCCGTTGGTTCCCTGCCTCGATTTTTCGAGTGTACTTTCTCTGAGTATCTGTCGCCTCCTGCAAGGCCTCTCCCGATGGAGCTATACTCTCATCGGCGATCCTGCTTAGTAGGCGTGTCGAGATTCTCGACTGACGTTGAGCTTACGCTGTCTGCTTCTCCAACTACCGAATGGGAAGCAGCAAGACGTCAAGCAGAAATCCCTACGGCTCCGCGTGCAGAAGATATCCAAGACCCCGATTCTGGCGACACTCAAGCTTTTATTGACTACGGTACACAGGAGCGCTCTATGGTATCACAAGATATCCCGCCTGGCGTCGAAGTCGAGGAGCAAAGCGGGAATATAACAAGCGGTTGGACGATCACAGCAGATACCATTCGAAAGAGTGCCCCTGCAGATCCGATCGCACACAGCCATATACCAGTACAAAACGAAGAAGACGCGTGCAACATGCCAACTACATGTAGTGCTGAAGCAACGGCAACGGCACCGGAAATCGAAGAGAAGCCAGCAACCTCACCCAGTGATGATGATGCACCTGGGGTGACTCGTACGCATGCTCCTAGAGAGTCTTCACGTACATCCCCACCGAACGAAGCGGAAGACGTTGCCGAACCCCGTGACTGGCTAGGCAACAACAGCAGCAGCTATCGAAGTTGCTGTAAGACTCAACAGCTTCTGACAATTCAACACCAACAGATTCTTGAAAACCAACAGCGACAACTACACGAGATGCAAGAGCAGATCACCCAGCTTCGTCGTCTCCTGAAAGCTGCCAGAAGCCACAACCAAAACGAAGCTTCTCCTTCTCCAAACGATCATGGCTACGATTCGGATGCTAGCAGTTCAAGCATCGGGGCTGTAGCTGACGTTTCTACCACCTTAAGCAGACACGGAAATGGTTACCTGAGCTCTCAGTCGTCGATGGTATCTGCACCTCGCCGAAGTGGTGATGCTCCGTTCTCTGACAAGTCCTCTGTTCATACTCGCCAAGAAAACGAGAAAGAAGAAGCAGGCAACGAAGGAAAAGCAGACAGTGATGTCTCGAATAGCTCGCTGGGCTTGTCTTCGATTAGTAGTGGATCCGACGCTGATTTATCGTCACTCTCCTTGTCACTTGTTGATGAACGGCTAAACCAACTTGGAGAAAAGCAGGCTGGCACCAAACAAGGTGGCGATGAAGGATTGAATCAATCTCATCTATCGGCGGGTGCAGAGAGGCAGGATATGGAAGTTCAAGCTAACGTGGACGCCCAAGCAGAGCTACCTAGTGAGGCTGGAGACCAAGAACATGATGATATCGAGAACGAATCTAGTGCCCATGATGACCTATCCATTGGTGAACTGAGTGCTTCATTGAATGAGAAAGCTACCAGAGATGCCGACAAAGCAGGCGTAACATTTGTCGATCATGACGAACATTTTGTTGATACCGATGCTAGTGGAAACAATTGTTCTATGGTTGAACGTCTGCTGTCACCTGACGCGTATCTTCGGAAGGTTGGGGGCTTTGTTGACCATCACGGTGGTTGCTTCACGACGCCACCATTGGACTTTCACAGTTTCTGCGTGCCGCGCATCAAGTTTTCGACTGAAGGACCTGTATGTTCGCCTTCCGACTCGGAAGACGAGGAAGTTCGCCTCATCGAGCAAAAGTACAAGCGCTTGATGGCGGCGTGACTGCGACTTAAACCTGCGAAGTAGAAGCAAGTTGCCATGTTCTTCAGCAGGTACTTAAAATTAAGCTTTTGCATCACCTTCTCTCTAATCATCTTTCTGTGGCATTTGTTTCAGAAACGAAAGCTAGGTATCGCAAGCAGTATTGACGAGATAGAGCACCCTCAATCACGGTACCGGCACAAGCAGCTCATCGATAGCTTGGTTGACACCTGACTGCAATAATGACCCTGAGGCTTGCAGCGGATTCTTCACATACACCAAGTACTCCGAAGGGAGCATGAACACACTAGCCGGCTGGTTCGGTGTTGCGGTTTGCACAATGAACCGGAAACGGTTCAAGTTGTAGACGCCCGACGACACAAAACATGCCTTCAGGTTAATCGTTACCCGAGTGTTAGGCAAGAATTGCGCCAGCTTTTTCTTGGTTACCCCCGTCCAGTAAAAACGTGGCGGTGCACCATGTGGCGGTGAAGCCCCGGAGTATGATACCGAGTGCAGCTTGGTCAGCGGCGAATAAGCAGGGATCGAGGCTTGGGCTTCTTCGGGATGCAGCATCTCGACCGTGACATCAAGTGGTGTCGAACTGGGTGCTGAATCGTTGCACACTTGCATCATAATGTCCAGCTCAGCGATGCTCAGCCGCGACGTGGATCCAGGATACGTGGAGCTCCGTAGCTCAACGGAGTCCTTGTAGCTGAGCGTCACAGTCAGGGGGCACGAGCTTTCGTGGGCAGGTGAACGGATTTTCACCGAGGTTAAATTGGCCTGACCTATGGCCCGGTGAGGTGCCACTCCAGGAACTTTCTCGCTGTACGATGGGCTGAAATCGGTCGACCACACTAGCACAAGATGCCCGTCTGTGTCCAAATGGGATAGCAGCGCGTCTCTCGATGTTGGCTGCGGCTCCCGTTGAGATTTCTGGTCATTGCCATCTTCACCGGCAACACTTTTCAGCGCCTTATTCTCCCGCCTCACACTTTGAATTGTCCGGAAACCACCACCACGTTTACCGTCATTACTCGAACCATCACCACCCCCTGTACCGCCAGCCCGAACGAGCTCTCCTGCATTTTCTAGACACAAAAATTGCTCGATCGGCAAGCTTGCCGATAAGCCTGCACCATTTCCCCCTGGAATGAGAGACAACTTGCAAAATTCAGGCGTGCCAGTGGTAGAGGCATCGGGTCGACGAATCACGCGGAAGTAACTCGTGCTTGCCTCGTAAAAGCCCAGGTGCACTGAATCACGCACGTTCGTGGCATGTTGCGATGACGGATGCGCCAAGCTTTCAACTGTCCAGGACTTGCTTACGCAAAGTAGCTCTTCCAGTCGAACCACACCGTCCAGTGGCCCATTCATCTCGTGGTGGTCCCCTCGTTGATTTGAAACGGTGACACCAAGAATGTACTCTCCACAAGCACCAAAGCTAGGCTCAATGGAGTAGGACACATCCACACACGGTTGCAAATCCAGACCCAGCTTAATTTTCAATGTACGTGAAAGGGTCGCTTTCGTATGACCTCCCCCTTCGCTCGATGCAGACTTGTACTCGAATAAAAGAGCTGCATGGCGCCGCCCAGACACTGACCCTCGTGCCCATATAGTCACTTGTCTCGTTTCACCTGGGACAAGAGTCACATCGCTCAAATCCACGACATTACCATCGGCACCAATGTACCCGCACAGCACCTCTGCGCCACCTGTTCCCGATGCACAGAGCAGCAGGTCATTGCAGCAAACTTGCAGATCAGCTAAAACTGCGGTGCCAGAGTTGACTAGCGAGATATTTAATTTCATGAGTTCGCCGACGAAAGCTTCAGCGGGAACGCCTTCGACTCTCACGCCGAGCCAAGGCATGGACTCAACAACATTGGCCATGAGACTCATGTTTGGTGCACGAGCTCTGGCTTCTCGGTGCGCTCTTGTATCTTGCAACAGTGGACCAGGAATATCGAACGCGTGTTCGCCTTGGACGTCCCCACCGCATATCGACCACCGGACGCCGGTCAAACTAAGCCTTCCACGGGATTTCGGACACACGGCAAGCCGGACGCGCTCTTCACTGCACGGCAAAAGCTGGAGGTTTACGCTATCAATCACAATACGTTGTTCACCAGATTCCCGGTTTTCAGGAACGTCAAACGTCTCCGTGTCCTCACCAGCAGTCTCGAACTTTCCGAACAAATGAATATCTTCAACATCCACCGCACACGAAAGTGCATTCTTCATCACGAACTCGACATAGATCTGCTCTCCCAATACGTAGTTTTCTGGTTTCTGGATTGCAGGATTCCTCTTGTTGCGGTAACCAGCGTACAGATGGGAAGGTGCAAACCAGCTTCTTGCCTCGTCGTTGTTGCCTGACGTAACATATCGATGCAAGCGGTTTTGCTTGTTGATCACCTCCCCAAGCTCATGCCATGTCTCTGCTCCCGAATGATTACCGTCGATGGATCGGTCAATACCAAATGCATTGGCCGACGCGAACACAACTGTCGATTTGTCATCCAATTCAGGCATGCACAAGTCCCTCACAAGAAGCTTCGAGGCACTACCATCACCACTCTTTACCAAGATCGGCCCACATCTAGAAAAGGAGGACGTTGAGGCATCAGCGCGTTCTGTTGCCAAAAAATCCTTGACCATCAACCCAAAATCATACAGCATGGCTTCTTGCTGACTTGCCGAGTTGCGACCGGTTCCAATAAGCTTGAGAAAGAGGTTGATCGAGGCCATGCGGTCATCCAGTTTGTTCGCCTGTTGCGCAAGCATGAAGTTAATATGGTCTTCGACAAGAAACCAACCGCTGCAGTCGTAGATGGCTCGTGCGAGAGAATAGCATCTCGCGGAGTGCTGCTCATGGCCCAAGGAATCGTATACATGGCCTGCCATAACCATTCGGAAGCCGTACTTGCGAAATTTAGGCAATCGCGCGCGGAGATCACAGAGGGCTGCACGCTCCATAAGGACTGCAGCACAGACACCCTGCTCCATTGTCGAGCCGCGAATCAGCGCTGCAGAGGCATTGTCCATGTAATCCGTAAACAGACCAGACTTACTCAGTGTATGGTAGATCTCACCGGCGATAACCGCAGTGCGGATGGCCAAGCGCTGGGTCAAAGGAGAAGGTGTTTTGGAATAGATTGCGTTGGCCGAATCCAGTGCGTTCGTCATTTGCATGGGCGAGCCTTTTGTCAGCAGCAAGCAAATCGCGATCATTTCGTTGACATTAGCACAGTGGAACACTGACTTGTCCGACTTGAAATCGTCGCGCACCAAACGATACATCTGCAATGCCAGCTCGTAGTCCCGCACCAGAAAAGCTGTGTCAGCCAGCAGGCGAGTCTGTGACTCAATCGAGTCGCTTTTGTATGTAACACCTCCAGACGTAGCATTGTTCGACGGACGCGAGAAGTCCTTCGGTTTCCGCAGCCACGACTTGAACACGTTCTTCACCCCCTTCTTCATCGCCGATACCACTTCATTCAGCTGGAAAATGCGCCCCTCAAGCGACGAGAGCATGAACCGCAGTCCAAAATCACGTACAAACGCCTTGATCTGCGCTACATCATCTCTAGACAGCAGAGTCCCCACTCCGTCGCTTACCTGTGGGAACGTTTCCAGCTGATTCGGGAACAACGGGGGTCTCACGTACGGGTTCTCTGTCCACGCCGACGCGAATTGCGACGGCACGGGGGCGTCCTCAACCGGTAGTGAATTGATCCTCAGCACGGCGCCATTCGCCGTTGTGATGTTCATACTGCGTAAAATCGCATCTGGGTCGATGGACGTGCCTTCCGTCTCCAAAACATCGTGCACCACCACGAAAAACTTGGGCACCAATGTGGCATCATACAACCCCTGCTGGAACGGCGGCGGGAGGGTCCTGGGCGTTGTCAGTTCTTCAAAACTGTGGCGAGGGTTCGGGTCCGTGGAGCTCACGACGATCAGCATGGCCACAGGATGGCACAGTAGACTGTACTCCTCGCAGCGGAACGTATCCATGAGCGTGTGCTTGAAGGACTCGTACCAGGGCATGGGGTCGTTGCTGTCCTCGTCGGCGCCAATCTCCCGTAAGTACGTGGGCACGTCGTCGACGCTCGTGACCCGCGGGATGTCCAGTGCCACGGCGGACGCAGCGTCATGGCGCGGCGGGTGGCGCTTGATGCTGGCGTTCAACTGCTCGGTGGCCTCGCTCACGCCTAACGGGCGAAACTGGCTGGCCGCCAGGAAGCGGAAGTTGAAGCGCGCGAGCTGGATCGGGTGCGTCACGGAGCGGAGCGGCGTGTCGGCGTCCTCGAGGCGCGCGAAGCCGTTGAGCAGGTCGGCGATGGACAGGTTGTTCTTCTGCGCGATGCGCTCGGCCTCCGACGTGGCGCTCGTGAGCACCACGGGCGCGAACGTGTCCTGTACCCAGCTCTCCATGGACTCGATGAAGCTTGGAGGGGTCAAGTCAGAATTGGCGAAATGCCTCTGATTGGTAGAAAGACGAGTCGTTTTGACCAATTGTATGATACGAAGCGCTCGTTTCAAAAATTGCCGTTCCAAGTGAAGAGCTCCTCTTCGGCGATGAGAGGTGCTCCAGGGGCGATGCTGATGGCAGACAACGACGGGGGTGCAGCGTGGCGGGCTGCAAAAGTCTGTCTCGAGCGCGCGGACTGTGTAAGAAGCATGGCGCCGTCGGGCATTGCAAGGTGGAAGGCTGCACGCGCCTCGCCCAGAGCTGGGACCCCTGCGTGGCGCATGGAGTAGGGCGACGATGCGATGTACCTTGCTGCAGCAACGGAGACCAGACGCGAGGAATCTGCAAGCGACACGGCGGTGGGGTGCGATGCGTGAAGAGTTCCCAGGGCAACGGGTGTCGTAGGCGACACGGCGGAGGATACAAGTGCAAGCATCCACGAGGCAGCAAGAATTGGGCGCGGATGAATGGTATGTGCGTGAAGCATGGAGGGATGATGAACAGCGGAAGCACTCCCGAGGAGGAGCCCGATGCGAACAACGCTATTGATGTGACGTCGGGTGAAAGTGCAAGCCAATTTCTTGCAGCCCCGGATATTGCATTTTTCGAGTCAGCCGCGGCTGTTGGCTGACGGTTGAGTAGCGGTAAGGCCTCTCGCGGCAAGAGCTCCGTTGCAGAACTGTTCTGCGATCCGTTGCTGATACCCGGCCGTCGTTTGAATGGCAGGTCTGCTGCACGAGTCGTCGCTTGTGCTCTCGACGCCGGACTCTAAATCGTGTCCGAGAATGACTAGTAGCTCGGTGGTTCGAGCTGATAGGTCTGCGTCGCAGTACTGCCGGGCTTGGAGCTCTTGTTGTCGAGCAGGGACTTGGGCGCGCTTGTACGCAGCTGCGGAGGCTACTGGTCTCTCAGGTATTGTGATGCCCCCGTTGTGTATTTGTACGTGCTGTGGTGGTGGAGCGTGTCGGTGCGTCAGACACAAGCCATTGGTGTGCACCAAGTTACGACACCCTCCAAGGTAACAGCAGCGCGACTTAACGCTGTGGAACCGGCAGAGACCCTTCGTCTCAGGGATTGTGGTGCACTCCTCGACGCGACACCTTTCGACACTGGTCTCGGAGGATGTCGCCTTCTTCCCAGGCACTTCTCTCGCAGCCAACGGAAGTCCGTTGTGTCCGGCGCACGAGGCGTGGGCAATGGGGCAGCACTACTACCCGTAACTTAAATGAACAAGATGGTGCAGTTTGGCATCCAGTCCTAACTGCCATTGAGCCGCTGCTGGTAGCATTGCTTTCTGGATACTACAGTAGTAGTACCGGTAGGTGGCAATTGAATAGAAACCTGCACTCCATACAACGACCATCACTCCTGTTCCATGATTCGCCAATCAGCGGCCAGAATCATCTTGGGTGCCAATCTCACAAAAAGAAACGAAAGAGAAGAGAAGAAGCGATCGGACTCGACACGAGCGCAGCAAGCGACGCAGAAGAGCACCCCAAGCACAGACGTACACAGACCAACTGACTGTATCCACCATGACCGCCCACGTGGACACGAACAAGAACGTTAACTGGATGGACTCCCGCGGCTTCTGGACCTTCTACATCTTGCTGCTGGTCTCGCTGTACATGGCGATGCCTATCGTTTTCCCCTCACACGGCGATGCCCTCACGGCGGTGAACGTCATCCACGGCGTGGTACGTTGCGGGCCTCCAGACAAGGGCCTCCCTTGGGTATCTTTTTCGTGGGATTGTACTGATTTGATTGCCACGTTCTCAGGTCTCGTTCGGCATCATGCACTGGATCAAGGGATCGCCGGACGACAACTCGATGGGCGACTACCGTGAGCTCACGTTCTACGAACAGATCGACCAGGGCCACCCGTGGACCAACACGAAGAAGTTTCTCATGATGATCCCCACGTTCCTGTTCCTGGCCGCCTCGGTCGCCACGGATTACGACACGCGCCACCTGCTCATCAATTTCCCCATCTGGGCGACGCTCATCCTGGCCAAGCTGCCAGAGCTCGACCGCGTGCGAATCTTCGGCATCAACTCCACGGTCGGCATCGACGATCACAAGAAGAACTAAGCGAGTACGGGAGCGTCTCACGAACAGGCTACCGGGGAGGAGGGCAGCGCAAGCTGCGGGTTTTTGCATCGAGGCGGCGCCATGCCAGGAGCGACGTCCTCATACTGCGTGAACGATTAGCTGGAGGGACGGGACGGAGCTGGCGTCCGTCTTGCTTTCTTGAAGTTTGTTTTGCTACCTTTCTACGCCGCTGCTTGCAGCGACGAATAAACAAGATTGTCATGATCTCACCCTGATCGAAGGAGCTTTTTTTGCGCGCATTGCTTCACTTGATACAAACAGTGCATCTCTTACGAAAAAGTATCCTTTAGCTCTGACAGATCTCGGCTACACATAACAGCAGACACGAATGCACTTGATGAAGTAAGCTTACTCTGCAGTTTGCTGATGAAAATCCTTAGAGCGGCCGTACTTATCCAAAACCACACAGCTCACATTACATCTACCGTCGCTCTTCTGCCCGATGTGCAGCGGTAGCTTCTTTTCTTCCTGTTTCTTCCTTTCTCTGCCGATTGCCCTCTCATCTCTCGCGACCTCTTCCTCCTTCTCCAGGAAAGTGACTTTCAGGGTCTTTCGAGTCGCGATATTTGGAGATCGCATTGGCTTCGAAGCTGCAGGATCCATAAGTCAGTAGATAGTAGCTGTGAGGGCTCTAGCAGCATCCGCTCTTCGACTTGGAAGCCTGGGGCGGGGTGATAGGGAACGCCTCGCGCTCAGGCTGAGGCGGGTTTTTAGGAAGCCGCTTGGCAATGGCCACGAATAGGTCCTTCACGTTCACAGCCGTCTTTGCCGAGGTCTCCATGTGCAGGATATCGTTGTCCTCGGCGTACTGGTGAGCCTCTTCGAACTCCACCTTACGGCGAGCCTCCAGATCGGCTTTGTTGCCGGCCAGAGCGATGACAACATTGGGGTCACCGCGGCGCTGCAGCTCCTTCACCCAAGACTTGGCGCCAGTGAACGAGTCCTTTAAAATAAATACCAGCATATCAACGAAGCAACAACAGCAGCAATAACTTTAGCACCATAGCGACAATTTTCCAAACCACTGAGCAATGACCAACTCCGATCCGTACCTTGTTGGTCACGTCGTACACAACAATAGCAGCCGCGGCACCACGGTAATACATCGGCGCCAAGCTGCGGTATCGCTCTGCACAGTCAACGAAGGAAGCACGAGCGTTAGCCCACTGTCTCCTTCTTTGCAGAACTTCAGCTATCTGGATTGCATCAACACAAGACGCACCTTGCCCTGCGGTATCCCAGATCTCAAACTTGACAGTCAATCCGTCCTCAAGACCGACCGTCTGTGTAAGAAAGGCAGCTAGAAATCATTAACCGACGAAGCACAAGAAAAAAGGTTAGAGAACTCCAACTCCACATCTACTTGCGACACAGTGAGTGCAGATACAATGACTTCCTCCATTCTGCCTCGCCTACCTCCGATCGTGGGCTCCTGGAACTCGAAGAATTCGTCACGCACGAACCTCACGACGAGACAGGACTTGCCCACGGCCGTATCGCCCAGCAGCACCAGTTTGAAATGGCACGTTTTGCCTTGAGACATATTGCTGGCCTCTCCTTAATAAAGTCTCTTGTTTTTCTTTGCGTCGTTTGCTGACTCGAAGAACCCTGGGGATCCTGTTGTCTGCTGCTGCTCTCTGCTCGTCGACTCGGTCTGCACTGGATTAGATTTCCTACTGACGTCGTTGGCGCCTGGTGGTGCGTTGGCTGGGCTGCGCTGTGTTGCTGCAAGACTGGGAAGACGCTTTCTTTCTTCCTTCTCGCTTTGGTTCTGCTTCTTTTCTCGCAGGGCACGCGGTACTAACAGCGTTTTTGTATGGATCCCCCAGCCCGCCCGATGGGAGAAAGCTTGGCAAAACCAGTACCGAATTTGACGGGGATCGTCGGTACCATTCGGAAGGGTACACATGGCAAGCCGACTCGCGCCAACAAGGGAACACA
Source organism: Phytophthora lateralis (assembly GCA_000500205.2). Classification (NCBI taxonomy): domain Eukaryota; phylum Oomycota; class Peronosporomycetes; order Peronosporales; family Peronosporaceae; genus Phytophthora; species Phytophthora lateralis. The sequence continues at coordinate 9,174 of KV723244.1, read as the reverse complement.
AAAATGGCTGTATTGGTGTGTGCTGCGTAGGAGGACGCTTGCTACTTGTCAGGGTATCGCTCGTTTTCGACCTAGCGCTGACTTGATCCGCGCCGTCGTTCTACGGAATGGGCTTGATCTGAACAGCAGCAACAAACGACGTGAACAAACAGCTGCAACTAGTGGGGCAGATGACGGAGACAGATAAGACGCACCTTGAAGTGCAGTGTGATCATTGAGAACACCAGGCACTTGAGATCCTGTACCAGGTAGTAGAGCACGCGCAGCCCTTCCGGGTCCTTGCTATCCTGCACGTCCAGTAGAGAGCCAATCTTTGCGCACTGCAACACAAGGACATTTATAAACCCCACAGCGTCAGATGCACAGGACACCAACACGTCAAGTAGCAATCAATCTAGACACACCGTGAAGGAAATGTGGTCGTCGCCGAGCACAATCTCCAGCTCCTGCCGTCCGACACGATCCGGTTCGGGCCACTCCTTGTCATCTTCTCTGTCGAGTCACAGCAGCACATCCATAGGTCAGCACTCCACGCTGCACCATTGAAGCCATATTTATCACGCACTTTGTGATTTCACTATCGCTAATGATCCGCTTCACCTCGTCGATCACCGACAAGGACACAGTCACTACAACCAGCAGCAAGCAGAGCGCAAACGACGCATTAATTCCACCCCCCAAAGGCGTAGATAACCACCACCTATACACTAGAAAGCAATCAGGCACCCACCTTCTTTGCGAATCATGGAGTCCTTCTTGTAGTTGGAGTTGTTGGCGTAGCGGAGCTTCCCGTCGGCGCGGAACTCGAACTCCATGAACTCATGGCCGAACTTGCCGCGGTGGCCGACGCTGTAGGCATTTTGAAAGCGATGAATAGTCATGTCAGTAGCACATCCACCACCATTCAGGCAGAACTGGCTGCTGTACGCACTAGTAGCGCACGTAGAAGTCGTCGTCGCGGGACATCCTGTCGATTCCTGCGCTAGAAGTCCTGCAAAACTAATATCAACCAATGAAAGGTCTAATTAAATCCACAATTTCATCCAATGAAACAACCACATAATCGCCGATTCGTTGCCTCCCCGCAGAACGTCGTCCGAAGCGGTGAGTACCCCTCCCCGCGTCTTGGCTGCTGCGTGAATTTAGACAGAGTGTAACATCATGCTTACGTAAGACTTATATTATCGTCTTGTAGTGCAGCAAAGAACGGCGCGTTGTTGATCTCTACAGCAGTCACAAACTCATGGCGGGGCAGGGAACTCCAGTGCCCGACAGCCTCCAGTTTCCTGCGGTAAAACCCAGCAATCCGAAGACGCCATCTAAAGTCGCAGGGAAGAGGAGGGCAGGAGCTTCAGGTAATGGGACGACTAAGCGGGCGACACGTCGAGAACTCAAGAAGTTGACGGAGATCGATTTGGAGGAGAAGGACGACATCTCCAGAGGTTTGGTTTCTGCTGCTCAGTGCGTTCACTAGGTGCTCAGTTGTAGACTTGGAGTTGCTCATGTGTCTTGCGGTTGACTGGGTGTATTGCAGTGATTAAAGTGGAGCCCACACCCTTTGGAGTGGATGCAGCCAGCGCCTCCATTACGCCCACGAGTCTGCATGATGACTTTGTGAACATGATGAAGACACAAGGTCTAGAGAAGATGGCCACAGAAATTGGCCTCTTGAAGAACGGCGTGCTGGTTGATTCACAGCCTCCAACTCCGTCCGCCACGCCGGTCAAATCTGGAAAGAAGACACCCGCGGCAACACCATCGTCGCTGACAAGTTCATCGTTTACCAGCCCGTAAGTATGCATATTTGGATGGCCAATGCAACTTGGTGCTTCCTAATTGATTCCGGCTTCTGTAATTTCGTATCTTCAGCTCACCGGGAAAGAAAAGGAAATACCTGAAAATCAACAAAGGTCTGCGGCATTTCAGCATGAAAGTGTGCCAAAAGGTGGAGGAGAAGCATGTGACATCGTACAATGAAGTCGCTGACGAGCTGGTGCGCGAGTTTGTCACGATTCGTCCAAGTGATTCGGTAAGTCATATTAAGCGGCCATTGTCGATTAATTATGCGGTTGTATCTTACCTTCTGGCTTTGCCTTGGCAGGTATATGATGAGAAAAATATCCGTCGACGTGTGTACGACGCGCTAAACGTGCTGATGGCAATGGATATCATATCGAAAGAACGAAAGGAGATCCGATGGAAAGGGCTACCCTCGAATCTACAGCATGACACAGAAATGCTTCTGGTTCGTCCCATACGTGGCAGGCTCACATGTAGCACTGACGAACTTACTGTTCTTGTTATCAATACAGGCTGAACGAAATGAACGCATGAAAAGCGTTGAGCAAAAGAAGCAGCATCTCCAGGACCTTCTTGTGCAGCAAGTTGCTATGAAAAACCTATTGAAGCGAAACGCGGACCGTAAACGTAAAGAGAGCGAGATCCCTGTGTCGGCGACCATCGCACGCGACGAAGGGCGAGTGTTCTTGCCATTCATCGCTGTCAACACCAGCAAGGACACCGTGATCCAATGTGAGATGTCGGAAGATCGCCACGACATTTTCTTCAACTTCAGCGCGCCGTTCGAAATCCACGACGATGCTGACATCTTGCAGAAGTTGAATTTGCACAAGGCCCCTTACGGCGAGCTGAAGCAAATGGTTCCCGATAAACTGCTATCCCACCTTCCAGCCGAGTGTGAAATGAAGAGCGAAGAGTAAATAGCAAGGCAAGTATGGTAGATTCAAAACGCGTGCAATGGTGATCTATCAGTTTCTGTTTCGAGCTCTATCGGCTCCAGTTGGTATTGGATTTTTGCTGTCCTGTACATGCAGCAGGGTCTAGCAAAAAAGGAAATGTCTCCGTCAGTTGGATCTGCAACTTCTGTGTTGCGTGGATTATCTCAGGAGCTCCGGCATCGGTGGTCTTGTTTAATTGCGTGGCGGGGGTTCGCGCAGGTCTGTTCTTCATGTCCGGCCCGCTACCACATCGGCGTAGCTGCGTGCCTTGGAGGCTGGTGGTTCCGAGTGCCTCTCCTCAGCAAGGAACACCCAGCCTTCCACGTCGGCCTCGCGCGTGAACGCCGTCTCCAGGGAAACTTGCTCGCCCAGCTTGCTCGCGGTGACCTTGCCATCCTGTGCGGAGGTTCTGCCGCTCGTGAAGAAGCGGTTGAGAAGCGAGTCCAGCATGATGGGTCTGATTATGCGTCGTCTTGTTCGAGATCTGGTTGTTTGCTTGCAATTGCGAGTGTGAACCCCAGCCTTCTCCGCAGGAATCTCCAGCAGCTGGAAATTAAAAGCGAAAGAATTTGCGAAAAAAATAGGCAGATTCCCGCAGCATTATCCCGTCTAAACTTGCATAAATGGACATAAAACGACCAATTATAGACAGCTTCGCTTACTTTTTGCTTGCGCCAACTAGAGAACGGAAGAGTAAAGAACGTTTAACATTCTCTAAAACGTTTTAAACACTTTATAAGTATCCAAAAGTCCAAAAGCCAGGCAAGGATCTCAGACTTCCCCATGGCGACATCCACAGAGGGAGCTGCGGACAACATGTCGTCTCTACCGGAGAATTTACTGTCCCTTGGAGATGCCCCGCGAAGTTCACGCTCACATTTAAGTACGTTCCGATCGCCACCCGGCTCGGCATTACAGAGGACGCTTCGCTACAGCCCATATCAGAGAGGGTCTACTCAGTCAAACCCATATGAAGATCTTCAATCGTCGTCAGCAAGCTCGCGTAGGGTGATATTCTCGCCTCCACCCCACTCATCAACTCCAGCGCAGACGCCCCCCTCGCCTACTCGAACACGTTTACCCCGCTCATCGACTTCATGCCGTTCTTCGCGCGCTTCAACTCCGGTGCGATCACCTCGTACACCCCGTACTCCAGCGCGATCGCCCCGTATACCAGGATCGGTTCGACGATCTCGTGCATCACCATTGAAGACTGGACGTCCACGTGACGGGATTTGGAAGTACTATACCATTGAACGTGAAAATGGCAAAAAACACGGGCGATGCAACTATTGCGGCACTCTTAAAACGAACGGGAAGCGTAGTGGTAACTTGTTGGACCACCTGGTGAAACCTAACAAGTGCCCTAATGTTCCCAGGTACGTTCAAATCTCTCTACGACCTACTCCAGCTCCTACACCAACGCCCCCATCGGATTCTACTCTGCAATCAGCTACGAGCGAGTTTGATCAAGATGCATGTGAAATGGCGCTTGATCGGGTGTTTTTTGTTTGCGCTCTGCCGTTTATACTACTTGAAGCTCAAGTGTTTCGAGACTTTATTGCTATGGTTGCACCGTCAATGAAGCTACCGTCGGGTCACAAGCTAAGTACGGTGCTTTTGAAACGAGAACGAGATGAGATCCGTTTGAAGGTTATTAAGCTGATCAACGCCCACACCTACGTGTCCTTCGTTACAGATGGTTGGACCGATACCAACAGCTCAAGTATTATTTATTTCATGGTGGTTGCGCCGGGATGCCCTCACTACTCTGGTCATCGTGGTCGACACGGTCGAATCAGCACACTGCTAAGTACATTGCTAACGAAATTGACAGAGTTATTGAAGAAATTGAGTATGAAACTACTGTCCAAGTGGTTGGTGTTATCACGGACAACGCCAAAAGATGAGAAGTGCGTCCAGTCAAGTCCAGACGAAGCGCCGGAGCGTGAGTAGTGATGGATGCGCGGCTCATGTTCTTAATCTACTCATGCAGGATGTCGCCCGTTTCGCTGCCGTTAAAGCTGTCGTGTCCCGGGCCGTGACTCTCACTCGCTTCGTAAGGGACAATCTCGCACTGTTTGATGAATTCAAGCGGTTGCAACAAGGTGTACGAGATGCGGGCTTAAGGGCCAGAAATCTCGTTTTGCCAGTGCCAACGCGTTGGTACTCCGTATACACTTGCATGCGGAATGTGCTAAATAGCCAGGAGATCCTAGAAAAACTCTTTTTGAGTCCAAGCTACGAGGCATTCAGAGACCGTTATCGTGGAACTCCGTCAACGCGGAAAAACTACGTTATGCAATCGACTTGGTTCGTGACGATGGGTTCTGGAGTAGTCTAAGAACTGTCGTTCGCATGTTTGATCCTGTTATTGAAGCTTTGCGTGCGCTGGAAGCGGACAATGGATTCATTTCGGGAGTTTACAGAGAGTTTAAGTGGCAACGGTATCACGCCGCGTACGGTGTGACGTCTGCTGAAAAAGAAGAACCCCGGAGGTAGAATTGGCAGAATCGGATGAGAGCGACTTGGAACAAGAGGGTTATGATCAGGCTCCAGTTGGGATTGGGGTTCTTAGTGACGCAGTAGATACTATACCGTCTGCTTCACCTGCTGAAAATCAGCACCAAAGCACTGCTACAGTTAGCGAGAACTTGCGCAATGGTAGCGAGTACAGAACTGCCACGGCAGTTCCGCTTGGACTACAGTATAGTAGCGCTGATCATGTAGTGCATGCATGATCACGTGCTCCGTGAGGGTACATACATTTCACTCAAACTTGGCGGTTTCAACCTTTTTTTTTTAGTATATAGAGGCTATAAAATGTATTCAGGTAACGAAATATGAGAGGAGAAAACTATCTGTACATTACACCAACATATCACTCAACGTATGTTCTACCGCCTTTAAGATGCGATGCACTCACAGCCGTAGGACTAGTATTCACAGTTTCAATGCCATTCTGTCTCAATCTTCGCGATATCCTACGAATCAACGTTGATTTTTCAGTTCCTCTGCCTCCGTGAACCATTGTCAACGTTTGCTTTAGTTTACCTTGACCTTCAATGTTGCCAACAATGTGATCATACACAATCCGTTGAACATCTGAACATTGATCACGTTCGATGTCATTCTCGATACTAATGCTAACTTCATCAGTTCCACCCGCACTGTTTCTGCGGTTTGTACTACACTCGTCGAAAAGTAGGTCAAGCTACTCGCGGGTCAGAACCCGCCTTCGAAACAGCAGGGCTCCCGACCACGAGATCTGTCACAGTCTACTGAGGGTGCACGTCTGTTGACACACCAGACGGTTTATACCAACTGAACTTATCTACTACGCCTTAGAGCGCTGTCCGAGTAGGTAATTTTTCTGCTGCCAATTTCTTCTGCCAAGGAAAAAAAAGAGGTGGAATAAATCGTCGGCATGTCCGAGCTTGCAAACAGGTTTCCGCCAATTTATCCTCCCAACCCATATCAGGCTCCTTCATAGGTTGTTTCCCTTCCGTACTTCAACTCCGCGCGCGCCCAGTAACTTCATCTCCAGCTCGAGGAGGACTCTGTCGACGCCCAGGCTACGCGACGATCTTGATACCATGACGCTTCAACAAACCCCTGCATCGGCACCAACGTTGAACGACCCCACGGCTACAAACGCTGGCCGTGTTACGATCTGTGGGGTGGAGATGGATCCGAGTCTCTGGTCTGATGTGTTGTAGCAGGATATTAAGATACCTTCGCCGTAATTGACCCTCTGCAGATGACGTCGTACTGTTCAATACTCGATACCGACCAGAAATGGGATTACCTGACTGGGCCGTAAATGCAAATCATATTGCTTACACAAACGCTGATGTTAATGAAACGAACAATCGGAACCTGAAAACTTGCTCGACACCTGTTATTCGTATACAGGCGTAACATAGCGTGCAGTTGAAGCGCCTAGCTAAGACGCGAGAAATCGACCAGAGCACAATTAATGATTTACTTCAAGACGGTGAAGTAAATCAAATCACGGCAGCAGAAGCGTCTGGACCTCGTCGGCGATTGGAGTCACTTCTGGAATCATCGTGGCGGGTACTACATGTATCATTTTCGTCAATATATTGCATCTCTTAGTTTTATGTTGATGTAGTTGTAGCTTACTTCACCCACTCAGTTGAACAATTCCCTAGGCATGTCTTCCGGTACCGTACTAGTCAGTCGCGGGTATACTCTCGTGCATCATCTCGAAACCAACATCGGCGCGAATGGGCATCAACCTGTCAGCGTCGAACTCCCCCGGAACCTCGTGGTAATGCCGTCTGCGCTTCGTCAGACACAAGCGCCACTAGCGATCGATGGACCCTCTCACGTAGCCGAAGCTTCATGATCTTCACCTCAAAGCGTGCCCTCTTCAATGGCTGGGCTGCCTTTCCTGTCGAAATTGCTGCTACCCACCCGCCGTCGGTGTCATCGGAGGTCCTGTCATTCAGGGTAACGGACCGTAGCGAACACTTCAATGGGGCGGATGATGTCCGTCATAGATGCTTCAATGGTTTCGCAGAAGGGCTCACATGCATATTTTATTCTAGCACCGACTTCGGCGAGTCTTGGCCGACTTGAAACTAGCCGGAGACTGAGGTGGAGGGTGCTTTCAGGTGTTGTTCTTGTTGCTGGACCCGGGTGAGCTCATCGGAGATGGCGCTCTCAAGGAAATCGAAAAGTGAAAGCTCTACCACAGCGCGGCTACGTTGGAAGGAGGCAGATGTACGTAGCGACCCTCTAATCAGTACAAGGAGGGTCTTGCTATTGCAAAATAGAATCACGTAGATATTTAATGACGTGGCCGTAACGGTAGATTGGGCGTAATGGTATGCTGCTTCATTTTACGCACGACCATGAGGACCATCGCTTTAGTTCTGTCAACAACTGTATTAATGCGTACTTCTTTGATAAAAGCAGTGCAAATAGCAACAACCAAAGTCAGCTTAGCCAGTGTTAGTGGAGCGGTCAATACAATATCATAGCGACATCTTCTCTTGAAAGGGCTACATAAACAAAGGACACGTTCGGAATGGAGGTCGAGTGGAAAATAACCTTGAAACAAATAAACCCTTGCGCCTTGTGTACAGTCATAGCAAATGCTACTCGCATTGGCATTCCATTCCGAAAAACGCTCAAGTCACTGCACTTCTTATTCCAGCTTATCCGTCTAGGGATGACAAGAACAATGTTCAGTACGTCATGCAAGAACGAGGATCCTGTATACATGTGTGTGATCTGGACTGGTACAATAAGTAGCTCATCTTTGGATGGAAATAAAAAGTAATAGATAATTCCGTTGGTTCCATTACAAACCTGCCGATTTCTCTAAACGGAAGGTCAGAACTACAGGAGCACCCGTGGCAAGCTTTACCGACGATCCCACAAGTCTATCACGCTGATATTGGGCAGCTCGGCACGGATTTACTCGTAAATGTCGCCCGCCGACGTTTTCCACGTACGCTTGGTTGGTCTTGTTTAACCCTTTCGCGAGGAGCAGTTATAGACTCTTCGAAAGTATACTATACAAAGTTAAGTCTAATCAAGGTCAAAAATCGCGATTTTAGCAGTTGATAGAGACGGCGGCGGGGAGGGGG